>JAJMRV010000069.1:0-13406 GCA_030578435.1 Scheffersomyces lignicola | reverse complement strand
ACGTGCTTTTTCATAGATGGTGGTTTTCTTATCAGCTCCTCTATACTGGGTCAATGTGACTCCGTCGAATTTCTCCATAATAATGTAAAAGCCGGCCACAGGAATTCGATCGGCAGTGGTATCGATTTGTTCAGTGAATTCTGCAACTTCATCATTCGATAAGCAGCCAAACGAATAAATCTTGGGAGTAATGCCTGATTTTTGCAACTTCTCTAGTGAGAGAGCCTCGTTGCCAAACATTTTTAAACACCTCTTATACGAGGCCTCTAGAACACTGTGCTTAGTCGTGAATGTCAGGCTCCGGATTGGGTCAAGAATCTTGATAATAAAGCGATCCTTACTGCGTAGATGCTCAACTTCTAAAACTATCAGGATCCTTGAATTTATTATGCTTCCAGTTAGACACGAAATAATCGCGTACTCTTCTCTGATCTGGTCCCATGTTCGGCATGCCCATAGTTTAGACCCTTGCATTTCAGCGCATGCCTTTAGATACGCATCCTTAAATACGATATCATTGAAGTTAAGTCCCATATTAGATATACTACTACTAGGATATGACCCCTTTGTGGATGGAATGGAATTATGTATCGAAACCACATCAGAATTGACTTTAATAAAATGCAATTGATTGACTTCAAAAGAATACTCATTTGCAGACGAAGGTACGGATTGATTGACTTCAAAAGAATACTCATTTGCAGACGAAGGTACGGATCGATTGATTTCAAAAGAAGATAATTCATTTGCAGACGAAGGTGCGGATCGATTGACATTTTCCAACTCTGACTCCTCTATTCTAAACAATCTTTTGTTGAGGTCTTTTATCGCAGTGTAGAAGGATTTCATAAGAATTTGTAGTGAATTCTGCTTCAAACACAAGTCAGGTTCTAACCGCCGTAGAACATCGTTACGCTGCACACGTTCCTGTTGAATCTTCTTTAATAAACAGAAAATCTGGAAATTTAGTGAGTATTCACAAGTTTCGGTTTCCGTAAGCTGTGATATATTTCCCGATGTCCCTCGCCACAAACTGCAGTGGTTAGCTCCTTCAAAATCTCCTACCGAGTCAAACTCGACAAACAATGTAGTTCTATAGTCACATAAGAAGAAGCAATTCATTCCACAACAGAGCGCTTCTCTTATGCCTTGACTGTAGATTTCCACAAAGTTGATTCGCTTCGTATAGTTTTTTGAATCTCGGAAGTCATTCCAATACTGCTGAAGCAGTCCTCTTTTCATTTCAACTGGTATCATGTGCCCATCTTCATCTAGAAATATTTCTAAATCTGCTGTAGTTCTAAATAATTTTTTATTAAACTTAATAACTTTCTCTGTTCCATTATCAACCCCAAGAAGTGTAATATAACTAGAGGCAATTCCAAATATATTTTTCTTAGCAGCTGCCTGGACGTTTGATTCTTTAAAAGTTGACAATTCAAAGCAGAAGTTCTCTTTGACTGTGGATCTAGAAAGTTTCCTTAATTTGAGCTCACTGCGTTCATCTACTGAAAATTGAGTCACTGATGCACCAGGATACAATAATCCCATATAAGGCTTGAGACTATGAGGCCTGTATTCATTGGTCGCTGGGTTCGGTTTTGTTCGCTTATGGCTTGATTCACTCTCTAAAACAACACCTTGTGCATTACTTAGGTCTGAACGGTACTCCACGGGGGAGCTGTAGTCAAGTCGTGCGGTGTCCTTCGTTTCATAGGCTGATGAGTTAATATCAAAGTCGTCTTCGCTATCAGTATCATACGCATGGTTGCCTTTGATTTCCTTACTTTGCAGGTTTAAATGAGGTATTTTGGGAAGCCTGAAACTCATATTCAAAGCAAAACCGACGTACAGAAATAAGAAATCCCAATTATATCTAGGGATATCGCGGAGTAATGAACTCGCTATAATGGAAACAATTTCCACTGTTTCCCGGGTAGTATCAAAGGGAAACTTCTGTAGAAGGTGGAAATTGAATACTCTCAATGTAAGCCTTAACAAGTCAGGACACAGATATTGAGAACGCAATTGCAACTTCTCCAAAAATTTTTCCACTTCTTTACTATCGGGATGCCTGAGATATTCTTCTAATTGGTTCTGCTGTATAAGGTACTTGGTCATTCCCCTCAAGTGAATTTGAATTGGCTCAAACTCTCCTTCAATATCAGACAAAGCTTCAACGGCATCATCGAAGTTGATAATATTTTGAAGCTTCATGATATATGATGGATTCTATGATGACGGTACTGGAATCTTACGTGTATGAATGCAGGGATCTGTGTTGTTTTATAGGGGTTTTGCAGCAGACTTGAGTCGTGCGCAGCACAAAAATACCACTTACCTCCAGCACCGGCCACTAGGAAATACCAACAACCCCGAAACAATTACCCAGCGGGAAGCCTCGGCATACTAGACGTGTATATTCAGATGTAAGAAATAACGAATAAAATTAATGCGACCTAGCCCACACTCTAACCATAAGTCCTGCTGCAAACAGTGCCGGCCCGGGAACACCCTATTTTCTTTTCAACCGCGATAGCGAAGTCGGCGGACCTGAGGTATTTGAACATCAGTTACGCCAATGTAGCGTCCAAGTCGAGAATGAGACATTTGTTCAGGACGAAGTTGTGGTCTTTGCGGCCCAAAAGAAAGCCGCTTTTTGGTGTTGAAGGCCTGGCCCTTTTGCACGCGTGACAGTGATCACGTGTACGACAAATTGTTAAGAATATAACGTAGTGTATATAAGATTACTGCAAAAATTTCAACACAGTTTCATATTACGAGGCGTTCGACTCCTAGCTTTATTATAAATAGTGGCGCTTTCCCTTGGAAAAGCATTGCCAAGAGGATTTCCGATTCTCTAGGTGAAATGGTCATTATAAATAGTATAATCCTGTATTTAAGTTCCTTAACAATGAGTAGCCATAATCACGTGAGTACAGTCACCTGATCAATTTCTTATAACTCTCCTGTTACTATGACTGTTTACAGCAGTTATGCCACCTAAGAGCAGAATCTAGATTGTATGAATAATGAAGCCAAGTTGCCCCTGAAAATTTCAGCAATTTGGGCCATATACTGGTAAGTGATGTAAATGTTATTGAGTTCAGCCCATAGTTTGGTTATGTGTTGTCACACAATCTGCTCATTTAACGACCCCTTCAGAACATACTAGCACACTTTTTTAGTACCTTGAAATACCTCTAACTCCTCCTGAACTATCCCTTTCGGTTTGTCGGACGACTACAATTTGGGGTTCGGCATTCATCACCAAGTTCTCCTCGGGATCCCAAATAATATTGACGAATGTGGCAGAATGTGGTGTGTGTGTGTGTGTGTGTGTGTACGAGCTCGTAAATTGCAACAAGATAATAATATTCTCTGATGGGAGATATGGGGTTAACTATTCTTAAATGACCCTATTCCCAGTTTTGGAGACAGAATATTAAAGATGCTATTCCTAAATCTTGATATTGCTACTGTTTCTAGTATTGCGTGCTGCATACGAACATTGTAGGATTCTAAATATTACCCGTAACAACAGCTGCTTAAGGATTTCGGAGTTTTCATGATGATAATGATTCATAGGTTATTAGCGGTGTTCACACTTTTGTGCCATATAACTGTAGCATATCCAGCTTATGATGAAAGCAAGCATCTCAGCAAAGACGAAGCATCTCATCTAAATGGCGATCCCATCATTACCCACAAAGCGATCTTTGAGATCACACACGGAACTGAAGTATTGGGACAAATTAAGATTGGCTTATTTGGAAACACAGTGCCCATGACTACCAATAACTTTGTAACATTGTCTAATTCAAAGTACGCCAATTGTAAGATCCACCGCATAATTGAGAACTTTGTCATACAGACTGGCGATTTCCAGAACCAGAACGGCACTGGTGGATTTTCCATTTTCGATGATGGTTTATTCAAAGATGAGAATTTTAAGATTAAACACAGCAAGCGAGGAAGAGTTTCCATGACCAACAACGGTAAGGATAAAAATGGATCACAGTTCTTTATCACCTTGTTGCACAATGCTCCTCATTTAGACAACAAGTATGTTTCATTTGGCCAGATCATCAGTGGATTCCATGTATTACAACAAATCAATGTCGCACCGGTAGATGATTTGAACCGGCCAAAGGATGATCTTTACATCAGTAAAGTAAAAGTAGTCAAGATGCGCTTCAAGGAGGATGCTATAGAAATTGTCGAGACAGCAGCTCATAACAGAATGAACTTACTTACCGCTGAGGATTTGATTCCTTACCAGAATTATATTATGCTTGCAGGTGGGACCATCATGATTGTGGTGGCTATTTTGGTAGTAGTTCTGTGGAGCCACAAGAAGAGAGCCAAGCTGGTTCTGTTTTCAACTCGGGATCTTAGTGATTGAGGATAGTGATTTCAGCGTTATAACTGTGTAGTTTGCTTTACGTAGAGCCAAAATCTTGTGTGATCCTGAGAATGGTTGCAACGCTGTAGATTTAAACCGAAATAGGCAATGGCCTGAAAAAATGAAGGCACAGGAAAAGTTCTCTTCATCTGGTGATACTTTAGTAAGCGCAAGTAGAACATGTCTAAGTCGACCGAATTTCCTATAGTATACGTGAAGAACTTGCCGTACGGTACGTCTACAGATTCACTATATCAGTATTTTGGTAAATACAGTGGTCTTGACCAGATAAGAATATCTCCTGAAAGCGGCACCGATTGTTTTGTAATATATCGTAGTTTAGCGGTGGCACAGAAGGTAGTGAAAGAGTCGAACGGAGTCAATTTTAATGGCAGGTACTTGGTGGTGTCACTATACGGGGTTGATAAGGCAAAGATTGGAGAGGTGGACCATGAGGAGTTGCAATTGCGGAAAGAACAGCTTGAGCGGGTAAAGCAGGAATACAAAATAACATAGACTTGTAGGTAGTCAAATAATCAGTTAGATATTAAATGTTAAATAATAAATTATAGGAAGAATCCCAGATTGTACAGGGTAAAGAACTGGATAGGATCAGACCAGCAGTGATAGTTTGTATATTTCCGTGAACCGAACTGTAATACAGGCCGGAATGGGGTTTGTAGCAGGTTTGGGTCATAGCTCGGGAAAGATTCACGGAGTTAGAGCTAGAGGTAGAATGGTAGTATCAATAGAATACACCAGCTGACTTTAATACATTCGACGGTTATTGACGTTTGTTGATTGGTACATGAATTGCAGAAAGTGGAAAACTACCAGGCTGACAGCAACAATGTAGATGAACTATCGCATAATGACTGATTCTAGTGCGACTTCATTATTAGCACATTGCTCTTCACATGACATCCTATGTACAATGAACTTCTACATAGACATAGCACATGATCTACAACCACAATAGTACATAGCTGAATCGTATATTTTCTATGCCTTCTTCTTCTTGTCCACTATCGACAAGTCCACCAACGATAATAAGTAGTAACTAACCAAACCCGCAAACACAAACCCAGAGATCTTGGCCACCTTCCACACATAACTCAACTTGGTGTACTTGAAACGAACAAGCACAGACAACCGGTTGACATCGTCGAACAAATCTTCGAAATGAAGAGTCACCTTAGTATGACCCTTGGAAACATCAAGATACGACAACTCGTTGGTGACTTCTATGGATGCAAACTCGATCGGAGAAGAGACATTGACAAACTCGGCACTTTCGGGCAAATATATGTTCAAGTACGTGTTGTTGTAGCTCATATCGCGTACCGCATTCAAAATAGGTACTTTGAGCACGTACTCGTCATCCGAGCCGTGAACCTGGTGCAAAAACTCGCCCAACTGTTCGTTCCAGCCCAAAGTGAAGTTGAATTTCCAGTCTCCAAAAAGGGGAAACCGTGGCTGCAAAATCAAGTGGTCCTTGACTATCAGATGCGTCGAAATCACACCCACCAAGTCGCTATAGTAGTAGTCATTGAATTGTGAGTAGCTGAGCGGAATCTCAATGTGGCTCAATGCAAAGTGGTTGCGTGTAGCCTGGTACCGCCCCTTCATCCAGTCCACCCGAGAAAAGCCGGATTTCAACTGAGCGCCCCGGTTGGTCAACTGGTAGTGTTCCTCCACACTCAACTGATCAACATCCGAGGCTGGGATCCACACTGAGCGGTTTAAGTTGTGCACATAGGCGAGTGGTCTGTTGTGATCGTACAAAAGGCCCATGGGGCTGACGGAAAATGGCGAGAGTGGCTCCACCACCGGGCCGTACTTCAAGCTGTGGCCCTCGACAACCGGAACTAATTCAGGCAATCCGGAGGTCACATGCTCCTCTTCTCCGACCAACTCCATCTCCTGGCCCTTGGTCACGCCCGTAAACACCAACGTGTAGTCGTCGGTCGTGTACGGAGAATAGGGAAACTTGTTGCCGCGGAACAACAATGTCTGAATGTCGTCCATGGAGATCTTAGCTGGTAACGGCTGCAATGTCGTCGTGTAGACGTATGTGGCCTTGATGCCGACATTGGAGTTAGGGGCAATGGGCGTGGGAAGCACAAGTTTGAAGAGCTCGTCTCTTATGACTTCTTCAAACTGCAACTCCAAAGGTGAATCCACAAGCGAGAAGGAGATGAGCGAGAGGCTGGAAATGGAGCCGAAGCCGTCGTTCACGGTATAGTAATACTCGCTTTGGGGTGTGGACCCGATGTTGGTGATGTCGATGAGGTCCAACTCCTTGACATACGACCGGGAAAGATCGACCGATCGGGAGTAGTGGCTGTTTTTCCACTTGAAGGTGGGGTCTATGGAGTCCGCCAACAATGCTGCGGCACGGGCCGCAAGTAGCACTGCACACGTGAATGCGGCTGTCCAATTGGCCATTGTTTTCAGTGGTATAACGGGGTGTGCACTGGTAGTGGTGGGTTAGCATGGCCAGGTTGGAATTTGTTTGGTTGTTCAGAATTTTTCAGGCCTGCATGCAGTCGGGCGTGTCGTGCGTTTCCGCAGCCACGCATGCGGTCATATACGGGGACGGTGCAGCAGCGGGCAGAGCCGACTTGCGTTGGGGTGTACATATCGGATGCGGGGGAAGTTTACCGGGCCACTGGCCGAGTCAAAAACGTAGTGCTAGTTTCTGTGGTGGAGGGAATCGAGAGGTTGCCGGGGTGCGCTACCATGTGTAGGCTTCACCCCACACTCATACGCTGTGCAACTGTGTGTACAACACACAGCATCCGGTCAACACAGTCTGCACAGCAATGCACTACATCACACTACACTGAACTCAAACCATGACCGGTTCTCCACACCGGTGCACAACCCACGACCGGATTGCCACTGGAGATTCTCTCTGTCACGTGCCCACACACAAAAGCCAGGCACCAGACCGGCCAATGAAATGTCGCAGGTTGACCGTAGCAATGTACCAGCCGCGTTTAGCAGCACCATAAGCGCAGGGCCGATTGGCCAGTGTATGCCGCGGCCGTAGCAGTGGCCATACCGCACTGTAGGTTTTCTGTAGTATACAGTCGGTAACTTGTAGTGGTCACTAGCGCTATCGCAAAAATGAGCACGTTTAGTGATAGCGTATGCCTGAGCGGCAAAAAGCAGCCATATTAAATTTGCCACCACCAATTTGTGTGCTGTCCAGCCACTTTCTCTACATATATATACCCGCAAACTGTGTCCTAGTCCTACTCGCTCGTATACACCGGCGCTACTACTCCACAACCGGCGCTACACCGTAACTCCACCGTAAAATACACAGACCGTGTCCCGTACGACATTTTCCAGAAAAAACAGCTGGAAAAATTCATCCACCGCAAAACCATAACATCGGCCACAACCACCACCAAACCACACACACACACACGTATATCTCCGTTCTGACGCGACAAAGGTGCTTCTGCTGCCAGTACCGTCCCCGATCCGTCTTTTCCCGCGAGTTTATACCCCTTCTACAGCCAGTGCCACGCACTTTGTCTATCTACCGCCAGAGCAACCAAAGGGCCACCAGCAAAAGCCCCACCACAACCGACACCACACCGTAATCAGTACAGACAGTAGAGAAACACTCAAAAAGCACCGAGAAATACCTACCACAATGTCGCTCCACGACCTCATTCCTGTTGTCAACAAGTTGCAGGACATTGTCACCACCACCCAGTTGGCCGAGTTGGACTTGCCCATTTTGGCAGTCGTCGGCTCGCAGTCATGTGGTAAATCGTCGGTTCTAGAAAACATTGTTGGTAAGGACTTCCTCCCCAGAGGTACCGGCATTGTCACCCGCAGACCGTTGGTGTTGCAGTTGAATCATGTCACCGAGGACGACCCGCTCGTGCACATGCCGCGCACCAGTAGCATGCTGCCCGAACCGGAGCTCGATTTGGAGGCCCATCTCCGCGGCAAAGCCGGCCCGCCCTGCGAATGGGGTGAGTTCTTGCACATCCCAAACCGGCGTTTCTACAATTTTGCCGATATCCGGCGTGAAATCGAGACCGAGACTCTCCGCATTGCCGGAGATAACAAGGGAATCTCGCGGCTACCCATCAACTTGAAGATATACTCTCCGCATGTCTTGGACTTGACGGTGGTGGACTTACCAGGTCTCACCAAGATCCCCATCGGTGACCAACCGTCTGATATCGAGCGTCAGACCCGCAACTTGATCTCCGAGTACATTGCTAAGCCCAACTGCATCATCTTGGCCGTCTCTCCGGCCAATGTCGATCTCGTTAACTCTGAATCGCTCAAATTGGCGCGTCAGGTGGATCCAACCGGCAAGCGTACCGTCGGCATCCTCACAAAGTTGGATTTGATGGACCAGGGCACCAACGCACTCGATATCCTAAAGGGGAATGTGTATCCGCTAAAACTTGGCTTCATCGGCATAGTTAACCGCTCGCAGCAGGACATAGCAGAGAATAAGCCGCTCAACGACAGTCTTCTCGCCGAGCAGCAGTTTTTCCACAACCATGCCGCGTACCGCGCCGTGTCTAACCGGTGCGGCACGCGTTTCCTACTGCACACGTTAAACCGCATCTTGATGAACCACATACGGGACCGTCTTCC
The DNA here is from genome assembly GCA_030578435.1 of Scheffersomyces lignicola. Taxonomy (NCBI): domain Eukaryota; kingdom Fungi; phylum Ascomycota; class Pichiomycetes; order Serinales; family Debaryomycetaceae; genus Scheffersomyces; species Scheffersomyces lignicola. The sequence goes on along the minus strand of JAJMRV010000069.1, from coordinate 4,363 downwards.
GGACATTAAGGCCCGGTTGAACACGCTTGTGGGCCAGACCGAGCAGCAGCTTGCTGCATACGGCGATATGGCGACCCAATTGGGCAACTCTGGTGGGTCACGTGGCGCACTTGTGCTTGCTCTCATGACCAAGTTTGGCTCGGCATTTGTTGGATCCATTGAGGGCACTGCCGTTAACGAGAATGTCTCCAAGGAGCTCTGCGGTGGGGCTCGGATTTACTACATCTACAATGAGGTGTTTGGTAGCCTGCTAGCAGCCATAAATCCGACGCATAACTTGTCTATCTACGATATCCGTACCGCCATTCGCAACCTGACCGGCCCTAGACCAGCTCTCTTTGTGCCGGAGTTGGCGTTCGACTTGTTAGTCAAGCCTCAGATACTGCTTTTGGAAGAGCCGCTGCGGCGCTGTGTCGAGTTGGTGTACGAGGAGTTGATGAAAATCGTTCACAACGTGTGTTCTAGTAACATTGGCCTAGAATTAAACAGGTACCCCAGGTTGCAGGCGAAACTCATTGAAGTGGTCAGCGACTTGTTGCGTGAGCGGCTCGGCCCCACCATCCAGTACGTAGAGCTGATTATCGAGATTCACCGAGCTTACATAAACACGAACCACCCCAACTTTGTTGGAGCAGCTCGTGCCATGAGTCTTATTGTAGAACAGCGCCAGAAACAGAAGGAGTTGGAACTGAAAAACCGGTTGAAGTTGGCTCTGGAACGCATTCTCGGCTCAAATAGCGAGGAAGCTGACGATGAAGAGGATATCAACTCGGTGGACGACGAGATCAAGCCAATGAAGTCACATAAGCGGAGTGAGCTGAACAAGACATCATTTTCGGGCAGGTCTGAAGCTCCTAACGGAGGTAATTACCCGGAACTGTACTTCAACTACTTTTTTGGCAAGGATCCGATCACACACCAACAACACTTGCAGCACCAGGCGCAGTTAAATCCAGTTCCGTTCAAGTTCCCCATTCCACAGGAGTCCACTTTGCAATTCAGTCCACATACGGCTTCTGGATCCTCCAGTTTCACTAGTCATACAGAGCAGTTCAAGCAGTTGAACTTGTCTGATCCTTCTCAGGATGACTCGACTTCTTTTGAGAGCGATGATGCCATTAACGAGTTGAGCGAGAGGGAGCAGTTAGAGTGCGAGTTAATCCGTAGATTGATTGTGTCGTACTTCGGCATTGTGCGCGAGATGATTCAGGATCAGGTTCCAAAGCTGATCATGTGTTTGTTGGTGAATTACATTAAGCAGCACATCCAGAACAGGTTGGTGGTGAAATTGTACAATGAGGCATTGTTTGACGAGTTGTTACAGGAAGATGAGACCATCCAGGCAGAAAGAGAAAAGTGTGAAGAGTTGTTGAACACGTACCGCGAGGCTTCGCGTGTAATTAACGAAGTGGTGTAGCTGTAAATAGAGAGATAATGTTAGACGAGTTATTCAGTTAGTATAAGTTTAGACACACAGGCATATTGTAGATACACGTAGCATTCAACTGGAGTAATATTTCACTGCCTAAATTATTGTAAATTTTCTTTTACAGAATGCCCATGCAATCGTTCAATTTTGATAAAATGGGTCAAAGGTACATAATTAAATGTACAGAAAAAATATTAAATACATGATATACAAAATAAACACACTGTCAGGTTCTTTGAAGCATGCGGACATGACTAAAGTTATATAGAGTTATATATATACTGTATAACGTTGTAAAAAAGACTAGGCCAAAATTTGGTAGTAGGTTATACTTGTATATTGAGATGTTACTGGCATTTGCGGGAACAAAAGAGATGCTAGATTAAAAGTAGAGGAATTACTTACTTATATAGTAAGTAATAAAAAAACGAAGATGAATAGTTGAAACATATGCTGAAACATAGCTGCAAATATAATGAAACATATTTTACGACATTTTTACCGTTTACCGTAGCGTTTCAGTGGAGGAAAGTGGTATTTTTGTGCTGCGCACGACTCCAGTCTGCTGCAAAACCCCTATAAAACAACACAGATCCCTGCATTCATACACGTAAGATTTCAGCACCGTCCTCATAGAATCCATCATATATCATGAAGCTTCAAAATATTATCAACTTCGATGATGCCGTTGAAGCTTTGTCTGATATTGAAGGAGAGTTTGAGCCAATTCAAATTCACTTGAGGGGAATGACCAAGTACCTTATACAGCAGAACCAATTAGAAGAATATCTCAGGCATCCCGATAGTAAAGAAGTGGAAACATTTTTGGGGAAGTTGCAATTGCGTTCTCAATATCTGCTTCCTGACTTGTTAAGGCTTACATTGAGAGTATTCAATTTCCACCTTCTACAGAAGTTTCCCTTTGATACTACCCGAGAAACAGTGGAAATCATTGCAAAAATTGTTTATCAACTTCAATATAAGATTATATCCATTTTTTTGGAGACCCCCGAGAAGCATTTATTCTTGAATTTCTATATGCCGTTCTCTTTGAACATGAGTTTCAGGCTTCCCAAAATACCTCATTTAAACCTGCAAAGTAAGGAAATCAAAGGCAACCATGCGTATGATACTGATAGCGAAGACGACTTTGATATTAACTCATCAGCCTATGAAACGAAGGACACCGCACGACTTGACTACAGCTCCCCCGTGGAGTACCGTTCAGACCTAAGTAATGCACAAGGTGTTGTTTTAGAGAGTGAATCAAGCCATAAGCGAACAAAACCGAACCCAGCGACCAATGAATACAGGTCTCATAGTCTCAAGCCTTATATGGGATTGTTGTATCCTGGTGCATCAGTGACTCAATTTTCAGTAGATGAACGCAGTGAGCTCAAATTAACGAACCTTTCTAGATCCACAGTCAAAGTGGACTTCTGCTTTGAATTGTCAACTTTCAAGGAAGCTTATATTCAGGAGGCCGCTCTGATGAATATATTTGGAATCCCCTCGACTTCTATTGAACAATCAAGGGTGTCGTATGGTAAAGAGAGGGTTATCAAGTTGAAAGGGAACTCATTTAGAACTACAGCAGATTTAGAAGTACTTCTTGGACGACTGCACATTATACCAGTTGAAATAAAAAGAGGGCTGCTTCTACAGTATTGGAATGATTTCAGGGATTCAAATGACTATACGAAGAGAAGCAACTTTGTGGAAATCTACAGTCAAGGCATAAGAGAAGCGCTCTGTTGTGGAATGAATTGCTTCTTCTTATGTGACTATAGAACTACATTGTTTGTCGAGTTTGACTCGGTAGGAGATTTTGAAGGAGCTAACCACTGCAGTTTGTGGCGAGGGACATCGGGAAATATATCACAGCTTACGGAAACCGAAACTTGTGAATACTCACTAAATTTCCAGATTTTCTGTTTATTAAAGAAGATTCAACAGGAACGTGAGCAGCGTAACGATGTTCTACGGCGGTTAGAACCTGACTTGTTTTTGAAGCAGAATTCACTACAAATTCTTATGAAATCCTTCTACACTGCGATAAAAGACCTCAACAAAAGATTGTTTAAAATTGAGCAGTCAGAGTTGGAAAATGTCAATCGATCCGCACCTTCGTCTGCAAATGAATTATGTTCTTTTGAAATCAATCGATCCGTACCTTCGTCTGCAAATGAATTATGTTCTTTTGAAATCAATCGATCCGTACCTTCGTCTGCAAATGAATTATCTTCTTTTGAAATCAATCAATCCGTACCTTCGTCTGCAAATGAGTATTCTTTTGAAGTCAATCAATTGCATTTTATTAAAGTCAATTCTGATGTGGTTTCGATACATAATTCCATTCCATCCACAAAGGGGTCATATCCTAGTAGTAGTATATCTAATATGGGACTTAACTTCAATGATATCGTATTTAAGGATGCGTATCTAAAGGCATGCGCTGAAATGCAAGGGTCTAAACTATGGGCATGCCGAACATGGGACCAGATCAGAGAAGAGTACGCGATTATTTCGTGTCTAACTGGAAGCATAATAAATTCAAGGATTCTGATAGTTTTAGAAGCCGAGCATCTACGCAGCAAGACTCGCTTTATAATCAAGATTCTTGACCCAATCCGGAGCCTGACATTCACTACTAAGCACAGTGTGCTAGAGGCCTCGTATAAGAGGTGTTTAAAAATGTTTGGCAACGAGGCTCTCTCACTAGAGAAATTGCAAAAATCAGGCATTACTCCCAAGATTCATTCGTTTGGCTGCTTATTGAATGATGAAGTTGCAGAAATTACTGAACAAATCGATACCACAGCTGATCGAATTCCTGTGGCCGGCTTTTACATTATTATGGAGAAATTCGACGGAGTCACATTGACCCAGTATAGAGGAGCTGATAAGAAAACCACCATCTATGAAAAAGCACGT
>JAJMRV010000068.1:0-14177 GCA_030578435.1 Scheffersomyces lignicola | reverse complement strand
AACGACGCAAGATTAATCGATCATATTCCCATTGAAGGTGATTGCGATATAATAACTATGATACCGAAATCAAAGGAAGTGTTAAGAAATAAGACCGATTAGGTATATTGAGATTACCCGGAAATAATACAGACGATGAAATTTTGCAGTCTATTATTATTGTGATTATTATCGTCACTATATAATGAGGGTTCTACGCCCAACAATTTATATAATTTTTATATATGAAGTACGGGACAAAGGTGATATAACATCTACACTATTAGTTAGATAATATATTTACAGTAGAATATTGGTACCGCGTAAAACCCATTACCCTATACAGGAAAGCCTAAACGCATTAACAGTCAGATCACGTGGCACGACATTATACATTATACTCTATTTCTTGGCTATACCCCCATCTATGGCATACTGTATTACTGTTACACCTAAACGGCCGACCATGTACTGGAGGAATACCTGGTTGAAGGACAAGGTGTACCCGTCGTGCGACCCGCTTAACCTCGGCGAAGGCATGTTGGTGTCGCATGATCTTTATTCACCGGTGCAGTACATAAAACAGTGTATCTACAAGCAGGTATGCTATCAAAACCAGATCCCCATGCTCAATACCAATGTCGGGATGGTCATAGACAAGTTCAGTCTGGCCTTGCCCATAGTGCAGCAGTCCTGGCAGGATTTTACCCGCCATAATGTGCGTGGTTCGTTTGCTTACAGCGTGGTTTCCATAGTATACGCATTATCGGTCCTGGCGGTCATCATCTGGTTTTTGACCATATTTGTGTTAACAAACTATACCATAAAACCGTCGGTATTGCTTCAGGCATCCACCTTCTTGTCATCGGTATACATTTTGACGGTGGTCATCAAATCAATCCTCATTTTGCACGAGCAACAACGAGATGGATATCTCCACGGTGCCAAATTGCTAGACCAGATAAATGCTAGTTATGTAGTCAACATCATGGACTTGATAGTGGTGTTTTTGCTTCAGATCAACCAGGTGCAGGTGATTATGCGCATTTTCCTGCGTCAGAAAGATAAGAGACTTACTTTCTTTGTGGGGCTAATAGCTTCTATCACCTCGCAAACCATCTGGGGAGTAACCAAATTCCACAACTTCAGCAGCGGCGATGAGGCTGGTGACATTCTCCCCGCGTTTATCTACTTGGTGAGAATAGCGATGGGTCTTTGCTACGCTGCTATCATCTCTGGGTTTGAAGTAAGCAAAATCCACTATATCGCAGCCAACAAGGGCATATGGTTGCTATCGCTCCTCACGTTTATTCTTATTTATAGCCCAGTGGCGTTTTTCATTGCAGATGTGTCCAACGCGTTTGTGTACGAGTTGTCGGAAATATTCTCGGTGGTGACCTATGTTATCTGTGTCGTGATACCGTGGGAGTGGTGCACCAAGTTCAATGCCATTATGAAAATGAAGGAGAAAGAGGGAGTGTTGGGAAGAAGGTTTTATGAGGACGAGCTTTATGAGCTAGACCGTTTTGAGTTGTTTGTGGAGGAGGAGTCTGATGAGGATAGTCCTGAAAACGGGTCCCATAGTGAGCCTTCACAGACAACTTTGACAGATAGCAATTCTGATAGAAACAAGGAGGGAGAGCATGAAACCGAGACTCAGATGACAAACGCGAAGAGGGTGTTGTCGGGCTTGATGAAAACAAAAGAGGCATTCTTGACTTTGACCGATAATATTATAGCTGCTGGTTTTGCTATTCCGCGTTCAGTCAGTGTTTCTACGTCAATGGAAGTGAAAAACAAAAACAACCATTTAGAGGAGATTGCTCCACAATTAACCAGTACCCGCTTTCTCAGACATAATGATGACGAACAGGCTACTACAGACTTTGTAGCAGTGGCTCCTGAAGCCGGAAACGTGATGCTTGATGGGGCTAGGAGTAGAAGAAATGTCTACGTCTATTCCCGGAAGGAAGTGGTGGTGGATTTCTCAGATGAGGCAGAGTAGGTTTGGGTATTTAAGGTATATGTAATATAAAAGTTCAGGATGGTGTATATGATAGTTATCGCTATTTACAAATGGCTCTATATGCCAAGGTGATCACTCATTTTCTGCGTGTCCCTTCTTGGCTATTCTCAAGCACTCTTCCTCATATCCAGGAATATGAATGTACTCGATGTTGTTATCGGCAAACTTTCTTGCACACGAATTGTCCTTAACAAAGATGTCTGGTTCTGCCACACCTACAAAACATGTCTTTATCACGGTTTTCAAAATTCTGTCTGCACAGGGTTCATTTCCACTTAACCGCAAAGTACATGGTTCCATGGTAGTGTATATCTCTGTACCTTCAGGTACATTGCGTTCACCTGTTTCCTTGAAGTATTTTTCTAAGGCATTCTGTTCCGCGTGTGTATTTCCTGGAATCTCTCTGGAATGGCCTGTTGCGAGAATTTCTCCGTCCTTGACCAATACAGCACCGACATTAAACTGTGTTTGGGTTTCACCGCATTTATCAGCCAACTCTATAGCCAACTTCATGAACTTTCTCAGACTGCTCAAGGCCCAGTCAGGATATTCAGTCTTATAAGACCACGACTTGTCTTCGGCTTCGTATTTGTATGCATGCAACCAGAGATCTAAATCGTTAGGGCCTGGATCTGAGTAGATGGGCATACCAGAAATCTCGCAAATTTCTTCAGTCAAATGTTCACCGTCCTCTTGAGGATGGAACCAACTGGAAGCTGATCTCTCTTTGCCGATCTTATCCAATTTGCGTATAATATCTTCCGTAGAACCTTCGTTATTTTTACCCAACAGCTTGCCCCATACATACTCATTGGAATAAATAGGATCATTCGCTATAGGATGTCCAAGGTACTGCAAATGCACTCTAATCTGGTGGGTTCTACCAGTTAAGGGCATGCATTTGACAATAGAAGTGTCAGATTCTGGGTCATAAGAAACTCTTTTAAAAGCAGTCAGAGCCTCTTTTCCATCCACTAGATCAATTCTGTTCAAGCCAAGTTTTGGGGCAAAAGTCCTCATTGGCTTATCTACAGTGATATCCTCTACCGGGAACTTTCCTATGACTCTTGCTAAGTATTCTTTTCTGACACTTCTTTCTCTGATCTGCTTTACCAATTCATCAGCGCCCTTGGATGTCTTTCCCAAGAACATCAACCCACTAGTCAATCTGTCTAGCCTGTTGCACGGATGCACCGTCTTTCCAAATTCATGCTCGAATATCTTGGTAATCGTATTATATCTGTATCTTCCCGTAGGATGCACTGGGATTCCAGATGGCTTATCGATGACTATTATTTTCTCATCCTCAAATACGATTTTGATTCCTCTGGAACTGACAGGTGGCTCTCTACGGTAAGTTCTATGGCTGATCAAATCTCCGTTCTTCACTATAGATTCAAGATTGGCTGGTTTCTTGTTCAATGCCACCAACCCCTCGGAGATTGCCTTTCTGTAATACTCTGGTGCCCTGTCTCTGAACTCGTCTATAAAAATGTCTATGAGCTTTCTGTCTCTCCATCTCATTTTGCAGTATGTCATATACGTGAAGTAGTATGGGTTAACTCTTCTGAGTCTTCCGTCTATCACGTAAGCTGCACCTTCCGTCTCTTCTTCCTCGATGGTTTTGCCTTTTTTCATCGATTTATCAGTAGCATCTTCTCCACCCAACTGTTCATATGCGGTAAAAGTTTGTTTGTCCAAGGCTTGTCTCTTCATACGGAACCCATTTGTGTCTCGCAATCGCATGGAAGGCGAAGCTTCCCTTTTGGATGCCATCTTCGCTGATATAGACAATAACCGTTTACTGAACCAATGCAGTTTGCACCAGAACATGTATAGTTAGTTTTAAGTGCATCTCTCAAATATTTTTTTCACTCCATATTAGGATTTTTGCAATGAGATTTCTCCAAGCTTACTGCTAATATGTACACCAGTTAATTATACCCTATAGAACAAGTACTATACAAATACATACTACAACAAACCCTGCTTCTTGAGGTCTAAGTAATCCTTCTCTGACATCACATTACCTTCATCATCTTCCACCTCTACTGCATTTTCTATGTCACCTTCTCTGACTTTCCTGTTCTTCTTGATGTTATTCCACAAGTCCTGTGCTTCTTCTATAGATACAATGTTCTTGAATAAACTCACATATTCATCTTCTACTCCAATGCACTTAAGTCCATACTGGTGTTTGGCACTGGTAAAATGCTTCACAAACACCGACTTACCCTTGTAGCTGACATTACCACAAATCTCACATTGGTACACCTTATGCAAGCCCTGAAGCTTATACAACCAGAATGGGATGGGCTTCCCATCTGCCCCAAGCGGTAGATTCTTAAACTGGTCGTCATCTTCCTCTTCTTTTTCGGAATCTGAATCAGATTCTTCAAACTCTTCTTCTTCGATTCTTTGCTTCTCTAACGCCTTTTCTCTTTCTGACATAGAAGCATAACGCTCGACTTTAGAAATAGTCTCATCTTTCCATTTTGTGAGAAATCCCATCAACTTCTGTACTTTGCACTCCAATATGCTTATATCGGAGGCTGATCCCTTGCTATTTTTTATGTGTTTCTTACCCAGAAGATGGGCATCATACACGGTCTGTTTGGAGAATAGCTTGTGACATGCTTCACAATACAAACTATCAGTAGATACAGACTGCTTAGGTGCAAGAGACTCCTCTGCAAATAAAGAGTCTAGTTTAGACAACGGATGTGTCTTCTTAATGAATTTTTCCAAGTAGTCGACCAAATCTCTCAAATAGCCCCTGTATTTATCCACATTACGTATCTGTTGCGATGGAAACACATCTATCAGGTTGAGATATGCCACATACGATAACTCTGAGTTCTCTATGCACAACTTAAAGGATTCAAAGTGTGAGTGAAGATCGAGATACTTCCCGTACTCCTCCTCCTCTGTAAATAAGTCTGATGGTATTAATCCAGAAGCGATCTCACTCACTATATCTGAAATGTTTTTAGCCCTTTGGCTCTCGTTATCTTCTACTTTACGAGACGAATACATCGCATACTGGTTTTTTATATCTTCTGCCTGAATTTGGAAGGTCTCAGGGTATTTGGCATGAATGTTTGCTAGCATGGCATCAAACTGAGTGAAATTGATGCCGGAGTCTGTAATAGATGCTAGCTCCTGCGATATTTGTGTCCTCTGGGTGCTTTTATGCTGTATTAGCTGCTTCGATCTTTTCACATACTTGTCCTGGAAGATAGCTAGTTCCTGTTGCTGCACTAGCCTCTGTCTATGTGACTTTCTCACTTTAGTATGGGCAACTTTAGGGTACAAGGAAGGGTTCTTTTTGAACCTTGCACTAATTGCATCTTCTATTACGTTGAGTTCCTCGAGGATCGAGCGGTCTATCTCTATAATCCCTGACATTGCTGCCAAATTTCACTATGTACATGGATAAGGTTTGTTTGCGCAGAGTAGAAGTATTTTTCTGCACTCAATTTCATTTCCCGTTCGGTGATTTTGGAACCCACGTACATGATTGTTGTTAGTACCCTACGCGACACAAGTAATGGCGAACATCCCGGTATATATCTTCACATACAATTGCAACAAGCAGCAACTCAATTGGGATATCTTTCTCCCAAAGTTTGAGGAGTCACTACCGAATGAGGTAGCAACTGTGTACGCATTTGGGTTAGAAGAACTATGCTCTGTCTTAGATGGCAGCTTCCATCTGGTAGCCAACCAGCATTTGATCAGTTACAATGAGAAGTTCTTGGCTGCTTTAACTTCTAAGTATGGTGAAACCAACATCCGGTTCCAGACAATCGGATTCCACCACGTTGGTTCCATAGGACTCATATTGATAACCCCATATCCACTGAAATTCAAACACGTTTTGAAAGCACTGAGTTCGTGCGGATATGGATATTCCTCTTTGAAGGGCGCTGCTGGAATCAGAGTCACTTACAGTACGGGAGATAAGGCAAACAATTCTAGTGTGCAATTGACATTTGCTGATGCACATTTGTGCGCTAACGAAGGTGAGTTATACTACAAACAGAGAAATGCGGATGCCACACAATTGATGAGATCGCTTGACTTTGGCGATGGTTATGGACTATTGAAGCCCGGATCACACACATTTTTCATGGGCGATTTGAATTACAGAACTTCCAGTGACTACAACCCCAGATTACCTGCCGCCCAGCGGTTGCTATCGTTGCAAGACCAGTCTACTGTTACTTCTGAGTCTATCGAAGAGTTAGTTGGTCTTTACGACGAGTTTACAGTGGCCAAGAGAACCGAAGAGATTTGGAGCGGTTTCTCAGAACCGAGAATCACCTTTCAGCCTACTTACAAATACCATATCCACACCGCCATATACAACTATAAGCGGTCTCCTTCGTGGTGTGATAGGATATTGTACCAGTCCACGTACGATACGGCCACTTCCACGACACATTCAGTGCCTGATATCAGTGGGGCCCAAAAGTATCCGCAGGTCAAGTTCTACGAGAGCATTAGTTCTATACTCTTATCGGATCACCAGCCGGTACATGCTTTTATCACTATTCCGTTCAAGGCGCCAAGATCCGTGTTGACCAACAGCGGGTATTTGAAAGTGTTGCATAAAGACATTTCTTCCTATGGTGAAAATACTGATAATGCGGTGGTCAGTCCTGATGAAACGGTGAGTGGGCCAACACAAATCTACATGGTGCCCAGTAAATACGACTATTTCGTACAAACATATATCCGGTTTGTTGCTGATCGGAGCATTGGGTATGGGTTGACATTAACATTCACACCCCGGGGCAGGGTTATTTTGGTATTTTTGGTGTGTTTATTGTGGTATGGAGTGTATACGTTTTTGTAGGATGATGGTACTCACCTATTTTAGTAATGAAAGAGTTATGTTTGCGCACCACAGGCAACAGCCCCAGAGGTGTCAGTTTTGTGACTGTAGTGGCCATAAAGATAATGGAACTACAATGGGGCTGGACGTGGATGAAAATCCGGGTTCTGGGCTGTAACCTCTGGGGTGGAATTATGGTAGCGCGGGTAGCGGGCTATAAATAGGGTGGATTGTCACAGTGGAGAAACTGTACCGCACGAGACAGTACAACAGGCGACAAACTATACATACGTGTATGGTGTGGGCAGCATGAACATGGGCTGGGCCGCCTACCCGGTACTCGACAGAGACTTATATTCCTGAAACACTATTTACAACCTGTCATGACATATGTACATTGCTATTGGTAGAGTAGGCTAATATGCGTCCGGCAGACACAAATACTAATGTTAAGATTAAATAAGAAACAAGTCAAATAAAGAAGTGAATTAAATTAAACAGAATCTGATTCATGATATCTCGTCAACTATTTGTCGTTGTTTTTGCAGGATTTTTGTACAGAAAAAGACTCGACCACGGCCCGGGCATACGGCTCGGCACCTAGGCAGTGCATTCCTTGGAAATGTGGCCAGTCTTGCCGCAGTTGTAGCAGGTCTTGCTGGAAGCGAAACCGGCACCGGCACTGGTGCAGTCCTTGGATATGTGGCCAGTCTTGCCGCATGCGTAGCACTTGACGCTACCAGCCTGGCAGTCTCTAGCGAAATGGTTAGGACCGCCGCACTTGTAGCAGGTGGTTCCGTTGGCGGATTTAGCAACCGGCTTCTTCTTGATGACGGAACCGCCATCGGCATTGCAGTGCTTGGAAATGTGGCCAAACTGGCCGCAGTTGTAGCATTTGGAGCCTTGGCTCAAAGTGGGACAGTCGGACTGCACGTGGCCAACGTCGCCGCACGAGTAGCATTGCTTGCCGGTGGCCTGCTTGGGCTCGGGGCAGTCGCTGGATTCGTGGCCGGCCTTGCGGCAGTTGTAGCACAATCTTTCTTCTTGTTGACAGTCGTCGGCCAAGTGGCCCACTTCTCCGCACTTGTAACAGGTTCTTGGGAAAACAGCAGCCATTTTTGGGTGGTTGTAGGTGGATTGGTGGTGGTGGGAGGTGTAGCGATTGTTTTCAACGTGTAAATATGATTAGGAAAATTTTTTTGGTCGCACTTACCCGGACATTAACCTCCGCTACGGCGGGCTATACAGCGACAACACCGTAGACACGGAGACACATCCACGCACACGGCAGTAGCTTGTAGACAATGCAGTACCGGTACTTGGTGTCGCGGGTGGTGGACCCTGTGTTTGGGGTTGGAATTGGCGTGGCGGCGTTCTATCTACACGAGAGACGTATGCGGCGGCCGGCGGGTCACAGTTTGGCGGAGTTGGTGCTGGCCAAGTACTTTAAGTAATGGGATAGTTTGTGTAATGAATGAGTGTTATGGCGAGTGTGTAGTAATGGAGAGTGTACAGCGTAGTAATGGAGTAATGTATGAGTATTGATATGGAGAGTGTAGAGTGCAGTAATGGATGTGTATTAATGAGAGTGTAAAGCGTAGTGGTAGATGCTATGGGGAGTGTAGAGTGCAGTAATGTATGAGGATTAATGAGAGTGTGCGGTAATGGATGAGATTAAGGAGAATGTAAAGCGTAGTGGTAGATTATATGAAGAGGGTGTAGAGTGCAGTAATGGATAAGTATTAAGGAGAGTGTAGAGCATAATAATGGATGAGTATTAATGAGAGAATGTAGAGTGCAGTGTTGGATGAAAGTGTGGAGCGTAATAATAAGTGTTATTGAGAGTGTGTAGTAAAGGAGAGTGTATTAATGGATTAGCATTAAGGAGAGTGTAGAGCGTAATGTATTAATGAGAGAGTGTAGAGTTAGGTAATGGAGTAATGGATGAGAATTAAGGAGAGTGTAGAGTGTAGTAATGGATTAGAAGTAAAGAGAGTGTGTAATAATGGATTAGTATGAAGGAGAGTGTAGCAATGTTAAGGAGAGCGAGTAGTAATGGAGAGTACTAAGGATGGTGTAGAGCGTAGTAATGGAGTAATGGATGAGTACTATGGAGAGTGTAGAGCGTAGTGATAGATGTTATGGAGAGTGTAGCGTAGCAGTGCCTTTAACTGGAGCAGCCAGCCAGTGTGTAACTGGATCACTGTACAGCTTTAGCTCTGTTGAAATATAATACGCTGCAATGAGTATCTATTTCTCTATCTGTCTATCTGTCTATCTGTCTATCTATCTATCTATCTATCTATCTATCTATCTATCTGTAACCAGATCACTTACTCCGGTATTCCTAATGGGTCTACGTGAAAGCATTCTTCCGTAATCAGATCTGCTAGCTCTATTGCTATCCCCTACGCTATAATATCTCTGTATGTATGTATTTATCTGTGACCAGATCACTGTACACTGACCACTGTACACTGGTCTGCCATAAATACCCTCCCCTTTCTGATACATCCTATAAATATATATAATCTGCCACCACCGCTCATCGTCTACACCCTACACTTCCAAGTCTCTCTCGTGTCTATTACGATATACGCTGCTCTACGTTACACTCTTGAACTTACTATGCAATGCGCCCGCTTCCTCCTCTCCCACGTCCCCCACCAACAACTCGTAGATCTTTTTCCACGTCGTTTCCGATACGCTTCTGCGCTTACCCGATTCCGCATCCACCATTTCTACGTCGGGATCACCATCCGCACTGGCCACTGGCACGTTAGCGCTGGTGTCTACTACGGTGGGCGCAGACACCATACACGTGAAACTGACGTCACTGTCTTTAGCATACACAGACAGCAACTCCTGCCCGTCCTGCACCACTTTCGACTTGTGCAAAAGCTTCAAATGGGCCGGCAAAACACCCGCGTTTTTCAACTGCTCCAACGACCCGATCAAGTCGGCCTTGACCTTGTAGATGGTGGTGGACACGGCCACATCCTTGAGCTCGGCCGAGAACCGGTGCGGTGGTTTAATTGACTTGATCTTCACAGTCACGCGCACATCTTTGCCTCTACTGCCTATTTTGGGTAATACATACTTCAACTTGGGCAAACTGGGTCCCAAGGTCTGCAATTGGTGGTAGTCGGAGCTGGAGTTGAACTTGTCGGAAGCCGCCTTTTCCGATAACCCGATGAGTTGCGTGTACGTGTGCACAAACAGCTTTTCCTCCGAGATGGTGGCCACTGCAGACATGGTGTTTTTTATAGCAATGCTGTGGTTGCTGGCACGAGAGCGTGTGCCATGCGTGTTCAAGCGTGCTGGTCTTGGCCGCGGTTGGTGATGTCGCGAATGTCGCGCGACATCCCTGGCTTATATCAGCATTTGTGCCATACAGCCACCTACCACTGGCCCCCACATCTCCACCAGCGCATATAGCAGCCATACAGTCGTGTGCCTGTGCCAGCCGCCGCAGTCTTTGCCCGTTTTCCCACGCCCATGAGTTTTTTCAAGGCGTTCCGCTCCAACAATGCCAACTACAGCCCTTTGTCGCAGAACGAAGGGCAGTCGCTACCAGCACCAGCCACTCAGCCCAGCAGCGGGGGGTCTTTTTCAGCACGGTTGAAGAAGTTGAATCCGTTCCGCAGCGACTCGGTGTACCTTGAGGACGACGCCAATTACGTCACCTCCGACCCGGGATACTTTGAGCTTTCCCGGTGGGACAGAATGCTCATATTTGCCCTCACGTTTGCCGGATCCGTGAGCTGCTACTTGATCTGCTTCTTTTTGTTTCCTATTCTCAGTTTGCGGCCCAGGAAGTTTGCCATTCTCTGGTCCTTGGGGTCCACTCTCTTTTTGGTCAGTTTCGGTGTTCTCCAGGGCTTCCGGCCCTATATGGAGCACCTCTTGCTGTCGACCCGGCTCATATTCACGGTCACTTTTGTCGCCAGCATCATATTGACGCTTATCAGTGCGTTGCGGTTGCGCAGCACAATTCTCTCCATCGTGTTTGCTGCCATCCAGTTGCTCAGTGCCTTGTGGTACACCGTGAGCTACTTTCCCATGGGAACCCAGACGTTGAACTTGGCCGGGACCGTGGCCAGGTCGCAGGTAGAGTCGTGGATCAACACCTAGACAGCAGAATCGCTATGTGTATATATATGGTGTGTATCTACAGAAAAATGTATGCTAGCATCTATGGGGTCTAAAATGATGTGCGACTGGGTGGTCACGGGTTAAGCACTATATACTTGCAAAAACTGCTCGGGCGACAACTCGCCAAACTGGGGGAACGAGCTGACCAAGCTCTTTTCCACCACCTTGGCGATCGCCGGATTGACCTCGGCATCCTTTCCGAGTGTCTGCGACAACTCCACCACCTTCTCGCCGACTACTCTGTACTTGGCGTCTTCCGCACCAGCAAGTACCTTGTTCAAGTTCTTGATGGCCAGGAGCGCCAACACGTACTTGCCCTGAAGAAGATACACTCTGAACAACACCTCCCACGTCAATCTCAAGTTCTTGCCCTCCTCTGCCAACGGCTTGAAAAGCTCGAACAAGGCCTCGACAATGTCGCTTTCGGCCAAGTCGGAAAGCAACTTGCTTCCAAGCGGGTCTGCGTCGTCTTTTTCGCTCTCCACTTTGGCAATGAGTTCCAGCTTCTTCTTGTTGGCCTGGGCCTTGACTTTCTTCTGTTTTTTGTTGGCCTTCTTGACCTTGATGCTGGTGTCTGCGTCCTGCTCCTTTCCGTTTTGCTGTTCGGCGTAGAGCTCAAAGTACATCTCGGAAAGACCCTTCAACACTCTGACGTAGATGGGGGTGGCGTGGATGCTGTCCTCCCACTTCAACGTGTCGATGTAGTCGCGGGGGGTGCCTCTTCTCATGCAGTACGAGTGGAAATCGTACTGGTCGTTGTAGTAGATCTTGAAGATCTTGAGGATGGCGTTGTACCGCTTCAAGGCCAAGCCGCGGTAGATCTCGATGTTTTCCGCGACATCCTTGGCCGCTTCCTCGTTTTCCTCTGTGCTTCCGGCGGCCCTGAGCTCGTCCAATTTGGCCTGGTACTCGTGGTACATTCTGGCGTATGCCTCGGCACTCTCCACCAACACCCAGTTGGCCTGCATCAAGTGCAAGTCCTTGACGCCGTTGACGTTGCCGTCCTCCACTTTGGTGAATAGCGAGATGCAGTTGATGGCCTCGTCCACCCTGTTGGCGCGGAAGTAGTACTTGGTGGCCTTGGTGTTGACAAAGCGGTCCTGCAAGTCCAACTCGCGGCCCTCGTTCATCACCTCGCTCGCCTCCACATACCGCTTCTGGTGCTTCAAGACCTTGGCCTTGAGTATGTACAACTCCACCAACGTGGGCGAGTGGGCGAGCGCCTGGTCTATGTACGTGGTAGCGCTGTCCAAGTCGTCCAAGTACAAGTAGTGTTGGGCCAAGAAGTAGACGGTCCACACGTACACGGTGGGGTTGGCAATGTGGGGGATTTCGTCGTGGTAGAAGTCCAACACAATGCGCTCAATCACGCGCAACTTGCGCTTGTTCTTGTACAACGGCTTGACGTTGACAAACGTGGCCGGGACGCCTCGCTTGAGCTGGGGGATGATGTACTCCCTGGCCTTGTCGGCAAACAACTCGCTGGTGCCGGGGGTGAATGTCAAGGGCAAGAACCTGGGGGGGTCCGACTTGGGGTAGAACGCAGCCAACTTGGCGTACAACCGGTGTCTGACCTCCAACGGCTGCGAAACCGTCCCCAAACAGAGCTCGAGCAAGTGGTAGTACCCGGCGTTATCGGGGTTTCTCTGCAAAAGCCGGCGGTATTCAACACCCGCTTCCGCGGCCCGCCCGAGCAACAACAAGTACTTGGCCTTGTACTCCAAGTACGATAATCCGTCGCGGATCTCCGACCGGTCGGCCTCCAACAACTCGAGCGCACGGGCCGGATCTCCGGCCTCGGCCACAATGGCGTTTTTGTACAAGACACACTCGCTCTGCTCGTACCGGTCCGCCTCCGTCAAGTGCTCCTTGATGATGCCCTCGATTTTGGTCAAGGTGGACACCGCGTTGGTGTACTCCTTGTTCAAGTGCTGGGCCACGGCAACCGAGGTCCAGTTGGCCCGGTACCCCGGCTGGTGCTCCAAGTACTGCTGTCTCGAATCCTTCAAGTTTTTGTAGTCTCTGATTTGCGTCTGCATGAACGCCAAGTCGCGCAAGATGGGCTTGTTGGGCGAGCCGTTGTCGTTGGCGGCCTTGAGCCACTTGGCGGCGTCGTGGTACCTTTCGACCGTGCGGTAGTAAATGCCGGCCAAGTGGTCCACCAAGTAATTGTCGGGGTTTTTCTGGGTGGCCTTGAGGATGTAAGCCTCGGCCTCGTCCTTGTTGCCGAGGAAGTGGTAGCAGCAGCCCTTGAGGGCCAAGGATTCGGCGTGGTTGGAGTTCTTCTTGAGGGTTCCTTCCACTGATTTCAATGCCTTCTTGTACTGTTTGGCGTCGTACAACTTGAGCGCCTCGCGGAAGGTGGCGTCTTCCTTGCTGGCGAAGATGGGCGAGCCCCGTTTGCCGGCCATGTCTGCGTGTAGTGGTGGGGTGGTGTGGAGAAGCGGCAGTAGCAGCCGGGCGGTGGATTTATCGTTGGAAAATTTGACGTCCTGCAGGCGGACGCACGTGCCACAGTTGTTAAAGCGTTTAGGCTTTCCTGTATAGGGTAATGGGTTTTACGCGGTACCAATATTCTACTGTAAATATATTATCTAACTAATAGTGTAGATGTTATATCACCTTTGTCCCGTACTTCATATATAAAAATTATATAAATTGTTGGGCGTAGAACCCTCATTATATAGTGACGATAATAATCACAATAATAATAGACTGCAAAATTTCATCGTCTGTATTATTTCCGGGTAATCTCAATATACCTAATCGGTCTTATTTCTTAACACTTCCTTTGATTTCGGTATCATAGTTATTATATCGCAATCACCTTCAATGGGAATATGATCGATTAATCTTGCGTCGTTTGGATTCTTCCTTAATTCGCTGTGAAATAATAAGTTCCTTAATTTCTGGAATGGTCCGCGCGCAAGCGGCTTTGTGAACATGTCAGCTATGTTCATATCAGACTTGACATACTCTATTTCAATTTCTTTCATAAAGATGAGTTCTCTAATGTATTTGTAGTTTATATCAATGGTTCATCGTCTGTATTATTTCCGGGTAATATCAATATACCTAATCGGTCTTATTTCTTAACACTTCCTTTGATTTCGGTATCATAGTTATTATATCGCAATCACCTTCAATGGGAATATGATCGATTAATCTTGCGTCGTT
>JAJMRV010000067.1:0-16275 GCA_030578435.1 Scheffersomyces lignicola | reverse complement strand
CCCTAATTCGTTGGACGCAAGAAACCTTGAAAACGATATCCAGTCTTTTGCATTTCCAGCACAATTTCCTGGTTTGTATTTGGCTCAGCTCCTCCCTAAAGCACGAAATGAAGTGATAATGGAATCTCAAATTGAGTCAATTGTTAATGAAACAATTGAGAAAGCAAGTCGACTCTTTTCTGATGAATATCGCAATAGTTTGATATTGGAAAAAGAACTGCACTACAGAATAAATTTCGAGCTTGGTAGCAAGAACGTCACGGTTATTCCTAATTTAATTTTGACATTAGGACCATTAAAGGTGCCCGTGGAAGTTAAATATGACGGTGTCAGAAATGCTTATATCAACTTCAAGTCTTGCCAAAACAAGACTGCTAATGCAGCCAAGCCTTTCATTGAACTATTTTCACAGGGTTTGGTTCAAGCCCTCGCCTGTGAATCTCAGTACTTCATACTTACAGATTATGATCTGACTATACTTTGTCAAGTCAATCCGTACATGTATCCTACGGATGCTTTGACGCCCTCTGACCTTCGAGGCTTAGATTGTCAATGCTTTTCATTCATTGATTCAAACTATGGTTTTGGCATTATTCTAATGATAATACTTAAATATTGCCTTGAAAATAATCGTCAAGACTTGGGGCAGTACGCCATCTTTCGAGATACTTTCGGGCTCAGTACCCACTCTCTACGGAGGAAGTTTATTATGCAATACAATATCTTGGACGCTTTTTTGAATATAATAACTGAAGGAGTCGCCAATAAAGCGACTTCTGCCAGTGGTGTTGCAGACATCCATACTTTACCTCCAAGTGCCGCAAGTAATCACGAAGAGGACATATTTGAACAAATTCTGAACCAAATAAAAGCCGAATTGCAAATTGAAGTCCTGAGAACAGAAGTCCACCGGTTTTGTAAAATTGTCAACTACAAAACTATTGAATTCGAAAGGATAAATGCTGAGCATTTGGACATGTACAAGATCATTAGCGGCAAGGTTATTTTCAACGACTTTGCCACAATAGGAATTTTTGGTGATGGTAAGGTAATCAAGATATACGACCCTTCACGCCTCAAAGTCATTGTTAACCTGAATACCAACTTTGCCACGTTCTATGAGATACTCAGTGAGTGTCTTTCTATATTTAACAGAGAAGCACTCACTTACCTTCACTTGACTTCCTCGAAATTCACGAACATGCCGAAATTAGTAAGACTAGGGCTAATCAAAAGTAGATTTAAAGGGTTCAAGGAAAAACTTGACTTAAAGGACAAGAATCGTCTCCCCTTGTGGGGTTTCTTCTTTATTATGGAAGAAATTAAGGCTTCAAACTTGCGAAATCGCAGACGCACTAGAACTATGGCTGAAGATGTGGAGAGCGTCATTGAGAAATTGCACCTGTTCAACGTCGCTCACGGTGATATTCACCCAGGTAATATTTTATATGACCTGACAACCAACGAGGTGACTCTTATTGATTTTGGAATGTCATTCATTGCACACAGTCGTGGATTGGATGGTAATAACACACGTCCTGTCGACAACGATTTAGCTAAGCTATTTGAAGTTCGCAAGAAGCAAGATTGGATCAACTTCAATAGGATTTTTGTGGGTGTTTATCAGAGAACAATCGATAATGATTAAATTGCTTAAAATTGGAAAATATCACGAAACAAAAAATTAAGTAGGTTTTCCAAATTATCATGCTATATGGAATGTGCTGTACTGTCTCAATCCTTGAGTCTCTCTCTAAGAGGTGTATTAGCCCTAAGATAGCAAGTGTGCAATAAAATATCTTTGACCATTGTAAAAATCTGATATTCTTACCTCTGAAGCTGTATTCATAATGAAGTACGATAGAATATATGTTACTGTGAATTAATGATAGTTCCATGAAGATCTGTTGGTGTTGGCGCTAAAGTAAGGCTCAACTGGCGATGGTGAGGTAGCCAAACCAACCAATGACATCTTATGAGTAATAAAGACTTGTGGTACAAAATGCCTCATATTAGAGCCGTATCCTGTGCCGGAATCCGCTTGTCGCTATGGCCCTAGAAAAGTTATCTTTTTCATCTATCGGATAAAAAGCCCGCCGGAATCGGAAGCGCATGCCACATTGGGAAATTCCGGCATATAGAAACGTCATACAAATTATCAGATCAAAGTTTTCCATAGAGCCATACATTAAGCATATTGGAATATTAGTAACTAAATTTTTTCTGAGCTTTGGTACCAGTCTTGTTTCTTTCTGGCAAAGAGACGCTTCAAGTCCAAGCACATATTTTGGAAGAACCAGCGGCTAGTCATCGATACACAGGATCCATCACCACTGTGGAGAAATTTGTTCAAAATGACTCCTACCGAACAGGATGCTGGTCATAGCCAGGATCCCACGGGTTTGCCAGATCAAGAAAGTGCCAACTTTTTCTTGAGCTACTTGTTCAGTTTCCACTACCCTCAGACAAAAAACAGGGAGTACAGCCACCTCAGACAGGCGACTACCAATAAGTACGGACTCATAACTACTGCTATCTTGGTAGTGTTTGTGCTATTGATACCCATAAATAGATATGCTATAAAGCATGGATACAACCCAAACCAACTCAAGCCTTTACGGTCCATCAATGCGAAGCTTAACCATTCGATTCATTCGTCCAATTTGTTCAAGTCATATATCTCAGCCAAATTCAAGTCCCTTTTGCTCCACGTCGTTTTCCATATCTCAACCATTATCCAGATCATATTCTGGCTAGGAGTATTGTCAACGTTGTCGTTGGTAGACATATACAATGGTGATCTCATCTTTTTGGCCAAGAGGTTGGGCAGAATAGCCACTGTTTGTTTACCCACTATTCTCTTTTTGAGCATCAGGCCATCACCATTGCCAAACACGCTATACTTGACATTGATTCCCATACACAAATGGCTAGCCCGTATTGTTATTTTGCAGGCAATAATTCATACCTTTTTGTATCTTGGCTATTTCCAGAACAAGAGTACCTGGTTCAAGGTGTGGAAATACGAGAATTTGTACGGCTGGGCCGCTATTTTTGGATTCGTAGTCATCATCGTCACATCTGTGTCCAAGATGAGAAATAAGTACTACAAATTGTTCTACACGAGTCACTATGTGTTCACCTGGATTGTGGTGCTTAGCTTGCAAATCCATGTGAGACCCTACAAAATTACCAACTACACCATCGCCAACGTAGCAATTTTGCTATATCAGATATATTATAGATTGTCGCTCACCAAGAAGATTGAGCATTTGAAAGTTACTTCTGTTTCCCCAAATCTTTCATTGATAGAGTTCCCTAAGACTTATCTTTCCAACTTTCCCACCAAACCGGGCTCTCACATCAGACTCACCAATTACCATCATAATTTCATTGTTAGGGCATTCAAACAGATAGTACCCAACTATCACCCATACACCCTTGTTTCGTTACCGCAGGATTCAGTACAAAAGTTAATCATTAGACAGAGCAACTTCCAACTCGTTAACAACAAGCCATATCTCGTGACAGGTACTTACGATCCTCACCTTTTGTTCATTAACTACAAGAAGCAGCTGCCATCCGAGCAGTTTTCTATTTCAAAATTGAACATTGATGCAAAAAGAATCCTCATTATCATCGGAGGTTCCGCTATTTCGTTTGCATTACCCATTCTCAGAGTTATGAACTATCACGGCATCCCATGTAAGATCCTTTGGGTGATAAAAGATTTCAGAGATGTTGCCATTCTCAAATATTTTGATGGGTTCATTCATGGTGACGACTTTGAGATATTCATCACCGGTAAGAATTACGACGATATAAACAACTTGCGTAACAGAATAAGCTACGGCTCTGTATTGAGCAAAAGCACTGTCCATAACGGCAACTCGAGTGCATTTCCACCAGATCTTGAAATGGGTGAACATTCTCCATTGCTAGATGATGATCCGTATTTGTCTTCTAATGATGGCAGGAACTCACTTAATGAGGAAAATGAAATAGAAAACGTGGAGATCTCAGTAGATGATGCTGATTCGGAGGATGAGTCTTCGGACTGTGAAATCCATGAGTACTCATATAGAAGCTTTACACAATCAGCCATCGATAATACAGATGACGAGGAAGAGGACGAAGACGAAGAGCAGGATTTGGATGAGTTTGACATACACAACTTTGAGCAAGAGGTCACATTTGACCAGGACCAATCAATCAAAATCAAATCTGTAGCATCACCCACCCACTCCAGAAAATCAAGCATCAATGAGCCCTTTGTGCTTCACACAGGTGCTACTTCCAACAGCGATCTCCGACAGTTCAGAGAGACTGTTCGCAGATTGAAAATAGAAAACAAGGTCTTCAAAGGCAGACCTAAGTTGAATCACAAGTATTACAATTGGTGTATTAACGAAGGGTTTACGCAGTGTATCGGACCACAGCATGACCACAACAACAACATAGTTTGTTGTAGAGATTTACCCCAGAATAAAGTAAAGCAGGAGGATATTAATGGGGACAAAATCTGGGTGATTTCGGCGGGGCCCAAACAATTAGTAGAGAATGTCAAGCTCTGGGCTAATGAGTATGGATTGAAGTTCCATGAGGAGGCATTCTATGCTTAGAATCGCCGAGGAGTAATGCATGTTAGATAAATTAGTTACCAACTACATATAAACTTCATCAGTATACATATTCATTTCTAAAACCTATGTGCTAATACTACAAATGCAGCTTTGTAACAGTCGGAATCTCATAACTCATAACATGCGAAGTAGCCGTAAGCTAATTCCTATCACTGCCCACTCTACTTAATTCCTGTTCTAAGTAGGAGTTTCGTTTGATCTCATCTTCCACTGCGATTTGCTTACTGATCTTTATTTTGGCTAAATCAGTAGTGAAGATGATTCCGACTACATTCCAGCTGATCAAGTACCACATTTTGTAGGGGGTTTTGAAGAACTTGGCGTTGTGTCCATAATTGTACTTGTAGTTGATGTACCACCCGGAAACCAATGCTACCAATGTACCCTTTAAGCAGCCGGTGAAACCTGCTTGCCATAGCTGCTTTTTGTACTGCAGAAGCTGCTCCTGTCGTTCCGGAGATAATACTTTCTGCATGCTGTGCTAGTAAAGGAAAGAAAAGTTGTACAGGGATTTTCTGTTAGTGATGCTATAGTACACCGGGTTCTAGTAGAGAATACGCAATTATGCGTATGCAACCAGTCTTGTGTCAATTGAGATTAGGTGTCTGTATTGACCAGAATAAGAACCAACTAGATAAGAAGTCTCAAGCGTATTGGGGGTTCCAAAAATTGCTGTTTTTGGTGAGAAAAAATTTCTGATAAATTGATATACTTTAGTACATGCTTTAGACACATATATTGCAGCAATATCACTGGTCTAAATTGAGGTGCACTATGTTCAAGATAGGCATTAGACGCACAAGAATCCCCAACACGAGGTCGGTCAAAACCTCCACTGTTGACTGGAAGCCTGTGAGGTCCGGCAAGGGAGACTTGACCACCCTCGAACACCAGGCAAAAACGCCCTATTTCAGAAGGGCCTTGATGGGCCTTATGTTTGCAATGCCGGTGATAAGTTTTGGGTTAGGTTGCTGGCAGGTTAAGCGGTTGGACTGGAAGGCAAAGCTTATTGCCAAAGGCGAGAATGCGTTGGCCCAGCCTCCCATAGACGGGTTACCCGCCGAATTGGACCCTTCGGTGATATCGGAATTCTCCTACAGACGGTTCAAGTGCAAGGGTCATTTTGACTACAGCCAGGAGATCTTTTTGGGTCCGCGTATAAAAAACGGAGAGCTTGGATATCTCGTGATCACGCCATTCGTGAGAAGCAGTGGGGGCAAGCCTATCCTCATTGAAAGAGGCTGGATCCACAAGGATAAGGTGGTGCCCAGCACCAGACTGAAGGGGTATCTCAGTCATTTGGCATTCCCGCAGGGTGAGATTGAGATTGTGGCGCTTTTCCGCGATATGCCCAAGAAGTCGGTGTTGCAGTTTGACCATAAACCCGGTGAGAGATTGTTCAACGTGCACGACGTGCCTGCGATGGCAGAACAGACCGGGTCATTGCCCATATACTGCCAGATGATATACGATCTTTCTGACCACTTGGACTGGAAGCATCAGAACGAAGCGTTGCAGCAGCAGGAGTCGGCCAAAAACAGGTCTCTTTTCGGGTTCTGGAACACGTCTCCGAAATCAGACGCAGACGAGGAGGCGGTTTTGGGGAACCACGAAGATCTGACGTTGCTCTACCAGGAGTTTGAGTTTGTACAGCAGGGGGTCCCCATCGCCCCCACCCCCAAGTTGAAGTTCAGCAACAACCACTTGCAGTATCTCATCACGTGGTTCGGGCTTTCCTTTGCCAGCACTGTTTGTTTGGTGTATTCTTTCATGAAGGGTAAGCGGTACTCCTCGGCAGAAAAGATCATTGCGGCCAAGAGAAGAGACATGAAGAAGACGTTTGATTAGCGTGCGTGTTAGTAGTATTAGTAAATCTTGTATATACAGTAATTGATCCGGTTAGAGATGGCTCAACAAGCCAAACAATACCACCACCAACGACAAGTCGCCTAAAACCATGCCCAAGAGCTCGTAGTAGGCCAACGCCCTCACTATAAGTGGCCGGAACTGCTCCAACTGCGGGAGCACCATCGACCCAAACGATATGAGCTTCACTATGAGGTTATTTTCGGTGGTGGTCTTGAACAAGCCGTACTTGCTGCTAACCAAATAGTACGAAACAACAACTAGCACCTCGATCGTGGAGAAGGCGGTGATGAACGATGTGGTGGCGCCCGCGCTGTCTGCCGAAATGCCCCGGATGTACGAGTACGACGAGGCTGTGAATCCGGGCGCGTGCAAGTAGTGGTACACGAAGTTAGAGAAAACAAGCAAAACCCGCGCAACAAGAAAGCGGAACTTCCACACCTTATGCTGGTAGAGGCTGTATGCCGCCAACTCTCTCTGGTACTGCTGTTCCTCGGCGTTTTCCTCAAACTGGTTGCCCTGCGAGTTGAACAAGTCCTCGGGCATTGCTCCCCCAGCGCCGCCGCCCAACATGCTCATCATGTGGGCAAACGGGTCATTGGGTGCACCTTTGTCACCACCAGCAGTAGGCACATTAGCGCCGGAAAATATCTGGCTGAACATGGCATCGATGTCCTGGCTGGAGGCGGCTAATTTCTCATCGCCCACCACGGTGGAGATATCCTGGATTTCGGGATCATCGTCGTGGTCAAAGACCCGTTTTTGGGCATGGCCAGAACCGGAGCCGCTGGAAGGGGCAGGGGCCGGGGTTTGAGGTGTGGTTGTCTCCGAAAGTGGAGTTGCAGCCGGCAGCTGTTCTCTGTCCAACACCGAGGTCACCGAGTCGGATTTGACTGAAGCGCCCTGGTTGAGGATGTTGTTGAGTCTGGAGGTGGCTTTTCCGCCGGTCATTTTGGCCGCGCGCCTCTCGCGGAGTATGCGCTTCTTCTCCTCGGCAGATAATGTGTCCGACATGCTGTGTATTGTGAGTGGTGGTGGGATGGTGGAGTGGAAAATTGGTGGACTGGCATATTTGGTGCGGTTCCAATTTCCCGGTACTGCATATTACACCCCAGCTTCCAAGCTGGGAATAGCTGCAAAAAGGGATGCGAGTGGTTCCACTCTTGTAATTGAGCAGGATCTGAGCTGGAAGAATGGATAGAGCCCAGAGAGGCGTGAACAGGTATCACGGTTGCGGTATGTAATTTTTTAGTTTGTAACGGCTTCTGCTGGGAGAATAGCCCGATCTACATGCCAAATCTAGATAATAGTAGGATATGTGAGTTTGGGCTTCGGAAGCCGGCTGGGGCGGTTGCCAAAATCTACGTCTTAATGAGATTGTATACACGACTTTTTCAGCAAACTTCTGGGCTGTTTGGACTGGTTTTAGAGGTGTTCTGGATTGGGCTGGACTGAGAGCATGCGCAACGCAGTTTGCACAAGAGACAAAGCACACTGAAGCGAGCGGCAGCGCACACGTGCCTAATCACGCTTCCTCCACGTGACCAGTCACGTGGCGGCACATGACCGCGCACGTGACGGCCTAGACCCCCCTGGCAGGGATGAAACGCGTCCAGCTGGCAACCGAGAAAAACGCCATGTCGTGTCGTTTTCCCTAACCGGGCAAGAAATGTCTCACAAAGTGCGACAAACAAAAACAGCCCCAAACCATACGCTAAAGTACGGGATCAGCTGGTAAACACACCGCCCACCAACCGGACCTTGCCCCTGCTCCCAGCGCCTACCGAGTGTTCCACCGTGTCCAGCACACCCGCCTGAGCCACCCACCTCGTTTTCAGCACCCGTTTGCTCCCAGCGTGTGCCCCTTTGCGCCACCCTCCTGCCCACCCTCTAATTACTTAGCACTTTTCTGGTTTTCGGTGGGACAAAATTTTCGCTCCATTTTTGTTTACTGAGACACCATTCCTCCGCCAAACAGGCTTCAATTACACCCACACTTTTGGTGCATCCACCTCAGTTTATCGCGCCGTATCTGCTGGCCGTCGCTCCTTCCTACCACCGCCGGTTTCCCTGCTGTTTTCTTGCGCAGCTTCGTGTCGTTCTTTCCACTCCATCCACTGGCACCCACCAAGCACTAGCCCACCACCCACCACACCGGTAAACGCAGCCAGAAACCTATCTGGTACCACCGGAGGACACCCCCCACACACCCGCACCATGATCACCATATTGCTACTTTCGCTTTTGGCCTCCCGCGCCGCCGCAGACGGCTGTTTCTCGGCCATTCCCGCCTCGGCCAAGTCCGTCGGCAGCTACATGTACCAGAGTCCGTCGTACTGCGCGGACCAGTGCAGCGGCTACCCGTACGTGGCCATCAAAAACGGGGTCGACTGCTACTGTTTGTCGGCGGCGCCCTCGGCCAACTCGGTCAGCTCGTCGCAGTGTAACGTGCCCTGCGCCGGCTACGGCACCGAGAACTGCGGCGGCGCCAGCGCCTACGGCGTGTTCGCCGGAAACGGCAACGCCAACACCGCGGCTCAGGAGACCTCCTCCGCCAACACCGCGGCCCAGACCACCTCCAACACCGCCGCCACCACCACTGCCTCCACCGACGCCAAAACAACGGCACCCACCTCCACCACCTCCACCAACACGCCCTCGCCCGCCACCAACAACAGCCCCGGCCCGTCCGCCGACAGCGAGACCGTGCAGGTGGTGACCAGCACCGCCACCACCGACGGCAACAAGGTCGTGTACAAGACCATCACCGCCAACCAGCCGTCGTCGACGGCGGACTCGCTGTCCACTGCCGCCAGCAGCACGTCCCCCTCGCCGTCGCCTTCCGCGGCGGCCGCGCACAAGAAGCTGGCCAACGTCGGCGCCATCGCGGGCGGAGTTGTTGGCGGCATTGCCGCGTTGGCCGCCATCGGCGTGGGCATCTTCTTTTTGATCAAGCGCCGGTCCCGCGACGACGACGACGACTACGACGAGGAGCAGTTCTACGACAAGCCGGGCTCCGGGTTGGGCAGCAGAAGAGGCACCGCCAAGGGCACGCGCCGCGGCGCCAAGGAGAGCGCGTTGGACATGCCCATCATGAACCCGTTTGTGCATCCCAGCGACAACGACGCCGGTGCAGCTGACGCCAGCGGCGGGTTGGTGGACCCGAGATTGAATGCGTCGATAATGGGCAGAAAGCGGTTGAGCGAGGGCTCGTTGGCCGACGACACGGACTACTCGAGGAAGATCTTGCACGTGATCAACCCCGACACCAGCACGTTGGCATGAGCGGGCCGCTCCCTTTTTGCATATTACCCACTATTTATTTCTCTTCAGTTCACGAACCTGTTTCTTCTTTTTTTTTCATTTGGGCTGTACCGCTTGTCGTGACGACGGGATCCGCGGCGCCTTTCTTCTGTCTTTTTTTATATATATATCGCTTTCTGATTTTGGTGTCATTGCTTTTTATCTACAAATATGTCTTATTACCGCGCCGAGCCCGGCGTCAGCTCAATACATAGTATGTTACTTTCGGTAGAAATGCTACATGTAGGCGGGCACGTGCTGTACCAACTGCAAACCCGAGTACAACATAAAACCTGTTTATATAGCTACTAATTAAAAAGAGGAATGACGACGGAAAACACTATACCGGGAGAATTAACGAGAAGAGTGGGTGGTGATCGAGAAGTTGGAGTAGTCCACCGTGATCAAGTCGCCAAACACGCCGCTGGCGGCGCTGCCGGACCCGCTGCCGTTTGCGGCGCTGGCCGCCACCACGACGCCCGCGTCCGAGTTCGCAAGCATGCCGGTCTGGTATATGTGGTTGAAGCTTTCGACCTGACTCACCTCAAACTTCAAGAACTCGATCACGTGCTTGAACTTGTCGAGCGACAACTCGTTGTGCCGCGTCAACTTGTGCATCAAGTCCAACTCATCGACGATCTTGATGAGCTTGATGGAGTTTTCTAGCGACTCCGAGTTCGACTCCATCTGGCTGCGCTTGAGACTCGACAACACCGGCACCAAGTAGTCGTCGAGCTCGATGCCCTGGATGTTCTGCGTCAACACGATCAACCAAGTATTGGAGATCTGCTCGTATGCCATGAGTTTTATGTACTGGAACTCGTTGTTGGAGAACTTGGGTAGGCTGTGGACCAAGTTGGTCACGAAATGCAAAAAGGTGAGCGAGTGCACAATATTCACCTCTATGGGCGGCAAGAAGTTCAATATGAAGTCGGACAAGCAGTTCAAGAACTCGTGGAGGTACGGCTTTATTCTCAAGTACGAGTAGTCGCTTTCCTCGTCGCACTTGTACGGCAAGTGGTTCATTATGTCGTTGAACTTCATCTGGAGCAACTCGATCGAGTCCTTTATTTTAGCCTTGGGCGCAAGCTTGTTGATGGTGTGGCTCACTTCCGGATGCAACTTGACCAAGTTCTGCAACAAGTCCTGCAACGACCGGTGGTCCAACACCTCTATGAGCCGCGGAACCGGCAACACCTGGCCCGAGATCCGCGGCGTCTTGGACTTCTTGTTGCGCGACGAGGGAATTTCGTGGTACTTTCTCGTGTTTGGCGCAGTAGGAGCGGGCGATGGCGACTGTTTGTGGTCCTCCAACTTGCGCTTCTTTTCGTTTGGGGGTGCCGGTACTTTGCTGGTGTTTCTGGCCGTGGGCGTGATTCTGGGCGGGTGGGACGTGATGGCAGAAGATGAGGTTGGTGCGGTTGGTGTGACTTCACGGGGATTAGAGGAGCCGTTTTCGGAGCTGGCACCCGGCTGCTGGTTGGCGGGGACACCCCAACGGAAACCTGCCTGAATCATAGTGTGGTTGCTTTGGCTGTGGGTGGTTTATCGGTTGGTGTAGTATACAGTTGGCAAATGGTGAGCAAAAACAGGTACTCTGCTGGGGAAATTTTTACTTTTTTTGGGGGGAAATAGCTCAGAGCTGTGTGAAGCGCACTTTCTGCTGCCCCGAAGGTTGTGTTGCTTAGCAAAGTTTGGTGTATTCTCACTGGGCGTAGGCATGTGGCAACTCCCTGGAAAACCATCTGGTGTAGTACCGAAAAATGTGCGCGGGTTACCCGGCCCCACACACATATAGCCAGTAATTACACGAACATTGCGGGACACAGACGAGAAACGGGTAATGCCTTTGTGGAGCATGGGGACTCGGCACCTGTTGTATAACCAGCACTGGGTTGTTGTTGGCAGGTTGTGCTAGGAACAGTGGAGCGTAGGGAGGCTATTTGTGGCTACATGGTAGCGCGCCGGGACATTTGTTAGCGTTTAGTTAGATACAAGAGAATGACGAGGCAGAACGCACAGTGAGCAGAAAGCTTTACATTTGCGCAGTATAGAGGGGTGCTTAGAAAAGTGTGGAGAGTATGTAGTGAGCAGCCCAGTGTAAACAGAGCAGTAACGGGCTCCTGGTTGGTGGTGCAAGTCACATGACCCAAGTCACGCGACAGACCCATACGCCCAATATATCACACTCCACCCACTCCCGCCCGTACACACGGTCAATATCATTCGTACATTATACCATAACACTACAGCCGCACTAATAGTAGTCATTACCCTCGTACTCATCGTCGCTCAACTGGCTGTCGTCGTCCAGCTCGAGCTCGTCGCCAAACTCATAGGCCGACTCCGATTCCTGGTCGTAGTCGGCCTCGTTGAACCCGACGTACCGGTTGCGCTTGAGCTCCACCTCGTCGTCGGACTTGATGTCCTCGTCGTCGGTCAAGTCCGTGACGCTCGCGTTCACCGACGAGTCCACCGACGACGCCATGTTTTGCTTGTGGCGCCGCTCGTGCCGCAGTTCCTCCTTCTCCTCCAACTCGATCTTGAGCTCGTGGATGATGTCAAAGCACTCGGCAAGCAACGCGTTGAGCGTGCCCTGGCCCTCGGGGATCTGGTTGTTGACGATGAACTTGCCGTCGCTGCGCAAGTTGTCGAGCGACGCGAGCTTGAACTGGAACGGGTAGAGCTCGCGCAAGTTGTTGAGCCCGTCCACGCGCTTGATCTCGAGCAAGCACTTGCGCACGGTCGAGAGCTGGTTGTGGATCGGCTGCAACGACTCGCTCACGGGCTCCGAGCTCTCGAGCAACTTGTACACCAAGCCGTAGCACCGCCGCAAGAGGTAGAGGATCAAGGTGTGCATCTTGCGGATGTCGTGCGCCGCGGCCGCGTCGCGGGCGCCCGTCCCGGCCTCGCCCGGCGCCGCCCGGAGCTGGTTGTTGCATGTGACCCGCTGCTCGTCCACGGCCCGGAGCTGCTTCTGGTACGCGTACAAGTCTGTCTCGCGCATCGTCCACCGCCGCGTCACGAGCAAGTTCTCCAACGTGTACTTGAGCTCGAGCAACTGCGCGTACATGTGCTCGAACCGCCGCCCGATGTCGGCCAACACGGGCAGAATGTCGCCGGGCTCGCGCGTCAAGGCCCCGGCGTCGTGCTGGATCGCCAAGTCCTGCAACAAGTTGTTGCAGTCGTCGATCAAGCCGTTCAACACGGGCTGCACCTGGTCGTCGCCGGGCGCGTCCGGGAGCTGCGAGTGGAAGCGGCCGTCGTGCGGGTCGCGCATGGCCTCGACGGCCCGGAGCTCGGCCCGGAGCTGCGCCACCTGCCCGGCGGCGCGCGTCTCGTGCCCGCGCGCGCGCCGCTTGTCGCGGTCGGCCGTGAGGTACGAGAACACCTTCTTGCGGATGCCGATGAGCCGGTTGTAGATGGGCTCCATGTCGGCGGGGAAGTTGCCAAAGTTGGCCGCGAGCAGCGCGTAGAGCGCCTGGCACCGGTTCAACTTGTTGCGGAGCAACAAGTTCTCCTCGGCCCGGTGGTGCTTCTGGCGGTCGCCGTCGTCGGCGTCCGACTCGGGCTGCTGCTCGATGATGCGCCGGATGTCGTCGAGCCGCGTCTTGATCGGGCCGAGGTCGTCGAGCGTGTACACCTGGCCCTCCTTCAAGTGGTCGAGCAACTTGCCCACCGTGCTGAGCGAGCTGTAGGTGGCGGGCGCGAACTTGGTGAGCCCGCACGTGACGAAGCAGAGCGAGAGCAACTGCCAGATGTCGTCGATGAGGAGGTCGTTGGCGTTGGGCAAGTTCAAGCTGAGGCCCTTGAGCTCCTCGTCCTTGCGCGTGACTTTGAGCTCGTGGAGCCACAGCAAAAACCGGTCGTAGATCTGGTACACCTGCGCCGAGCTGATGTACTTGTTTCTGTTGTTTTTGAGCCCGAGGAGCGTGTTGTAGATGGCGTTGAGTTCGTCGTGGATCGGTTTCTCGTACACCGGCAACTTGTGGGCGGCGCCGCCCGTGTGCTGGGCGGACAACTGCGCCAACTGCGGCGTCAGGGCTAGCGGCGTCTGCGGTCTGGAGCTGCTGCTCATACTGGCTGTGATTTCCGGCTGGTTGTGGCGCTTACTGGCGGTTTCGGGCGCCTTCCATGCAAAAATGGGGTCGGGTTGGCGAATCGGCGCGAACGGGGCGGCTAAACTGCGTGAGCGGGTGGCAGCAGGCTGTGCAAGAAAGCGGCGGGGCGTGTATGCGGTTTCCAGCACTTTTCACGCCAATTGGGGGGCTAAACGTGGGGTACCCGCAAAGTAGCCGGGGCCTTACATGATTTCATTTTCGGTTTGGTGGGCCGGGGCACGGGAGCCGCGACATTGCGACATCGGCGCTACCACGTGGAAGCCATAGTGGAAGCCCTTGTCCCGCCGGGGGCCGCCGCCGGCCGTTCCGCGACCCGGGGGGCCGGTATCGGGGGACACTGGGTCGCCACTGTCTACGGGCTGTTTTGTCGGGTATGGGCGGGACAGGTGGAATTTGCGGGTGCTTCTTGCTCTGTGACGGGTGCAAAAATTGTCGCTGCGGTTTTGCAGCTAGATCGAATGCCATATAGCCAAGTCTCCGCCTATACCCGGAGCAGGTAGGTAACACGTCTCCAACAGCCGTGGCATGTCCAGTCTGAAAAGTGTTACTCGATGGGGCAATATATAATTATATATTAGCATAACATAATACACTTCATAACATAATACACTTCATAACAGAATACACTTCATAACAGAATACACTGGCGTTGCTTTTAACCACTTCTCATCTGTATGGTATCTCTTATCTACTAATCAGCCTCAACAATACTTCTCCGATAAACACCCACAAAGATCCTATTGAAGTTGATCCAATCTTGCTTCTTGCGAACTTCAAATAGCTTAGCTAAATCGTTGTCGACAGGACGTGTGTTATTACCATCCAATCCACGACTGTGTGCAATGAATGACATTCCAAAATCAATAAGAGTCACCTCGTTGGTTGTCAGGTCATATAAAATATTACCTGGGTGAATATCACCGTGAGCGACGTTGAACAGGTGCAATTTCTCAATGACGCTCTCCACATCTTCAGCCATAGTTCTAGTGCGTCTGCGATTTCGCAAGTTTGAAGCCTTAATTTCTTCCATAATAAAGAAGAAACCCCACAAGGGGAGACGATTCTTGTCCTTTAAGTCAAGTTTCTCCTTGAACCCTTTAAATCTACTTTTGATAAGCCCTAGTCTTACTAATTTCGGCATGTTCGTGAATTTCGAGGAAGTCAAGTGAAGGTAAGTGAGTGCTTCCCTGTTATATATGGAAAGACACTCACTGAGTATCTCATAGAACGTGGCAAAGTTGGTATTCAGGTTAACAATGACTTTGAGGCGTGAAGGGTCGTATATCTTGATTACCTTACCATCACCAAGAATTCCTATTGTGGCAAAGTCGTTGAAAATAACCTTGCCCCTAATGATCTTGTACATGTCCAAATGCTCAGCATTTATCTTTTCGAATTCAATAGTTTTGTAGTTGACAATTTTACAAAACCGGTGGACTTCTGTTCTCAGGACTTCAATTTGTAACTCGGCTTTTATTTGGTTCAGAATTTGTTCAAATATGTCCTCTTCGTGATTACTTGCGGCACTTGGAGGTAAAGTATGGATGTCTGCAACACCACTGGCAGAAGTCGCTTTATTGGCGACTCCTTCAGTTATTATATTCAAAAAAGCGTCCAAGATATTGTATTGCATAATAAACTTCCTCCGTAGAGAGTGGGTACTGAGCCCGAAAGTATCTCGAAAGATGGCGTACTGCCCCAAGTCTTGACGATTATTTTCAAGGCAATATTTAAGTATTATCATTAGAATAATGCCAAAACCATAGTTTGAATCAATGAATGAAAAGCATTGACAATCTAAGCCTCGAAGGTCAGAGGGCGTCAAAGCATCCGTAGGATACATGTACGGATTGACTTGACAAAGTATAGTCAGATCATAATCTGTAAGTATGAAGTACTGAGATTCACAGGCGAGGGCTTGAACCAAACCCTGTGAAAATAGTTCAATGAAAGGCTTGGCTGCATTAGCAGTCTTGTTTTGGCAAGACCTGAAGTTGATATAAGCATTTCTGACACCGTCATTTTTAACTTCCACGGGCACCTTTAATGGTCCTAATGTCAAAATTAAATTAGGAATAACCGTGACGTTCTTGCTACCAAGCTCGAAATTTATTCTGTAGTGAAGTTCTTTTTCCAATATCAAACTATTGCCATATTCATCAGAAAAGAGTCGACTTGCTTTCTCAATTATTTCATTAACAATTGACTCAATTTGAGATTCCATTATCACCTCATTTCGTGCTTTAGGGAGGAGCTGAGCCAAATACAAACCAGGAAATTGTGCTGGAAATGCAAAAGACTGGATATCGTTTTCAAGGTTTCTTGCGTCCAACGAATTAGGG
>JAJMRV010000066.1:0-22909 GCA_030578435.1 Scheffersomyces lignicola | reverse complement strand
TGGCAATATCATAATCACACCAAAACCTGATGTCGTGGGTGGTTATGATGTTATCTTTGTCGATTACTCTATTCTGAAAATTGAGGAAGATAGAAAAGACTGGGAAAAAGGAGTACGTCGTAATACAAACGTATATAATAGTCGAAGAGAGAAAGACGAAGACTACTTACGCTTGGCTTTTGAAGCCGAAAGAGGGTGTACTAAGAGGAAAGAAATGCAATCACTTTTAATGTAGAGATACTACTGGTAGCACAATGTTGCTAGTTGCGATTTTTGCAGCCTAATCGATCCAGAAGTGTTGCTTGAATGTGGGTTGCTATTGTGTATTAAATTAATTTACTGGTTGTCTTAATGTGAACAACTACTGATGTGCCTTAGTCAGCATCCGTTTGCACTATTCCTGTGTTCTTTTCCTCTGCTGTTAATGGTAGCCTTCAGTTTATTATCGCGTTCACTTCCAATTAAATCTACATACTCTATCATTAACTCGTACAATAAATAATCCCATTAACTGACCGCTTTATATAACAAGAAAAGCAGGCTCCCTGCTCCGGTAAACAACATAATCGTCTTGAGAAAAGACGAGTCACTATCCTGGGGTCCATAATACATATGTGGGTTTTTCGTTCCAGAAGTGGTATTCTGCGACGCAAAATTCTGTCGGGAACTCAGATGACTCAGGGTGTCCCTCATCTGTATGTGTCTCATCAAATGCTTGGTGATAAGCTCCTCCGATATAGGGCTTTCAGGGTTGCTTGATTTGCGTAAACTGCGCAAAATCTTGTCACGTTCCTCGGCGGATATGTGCTTGTTGATTATGTGTTGCTCAAACTTCAAATGCTTGTGTAAGTGCTGGTTGTAGTCAAAGTGGGGAACATCGAAACGGTCACCGTAGTTCACGTGCTGGCCCGAAAACTTGGAATGCATGTCGTAGTCGGAAGGATCTCCAGCCTCTCCGAAATACACTCGATGGCGTTTCGTGTTGAGGCCGGAACCAGATCCAGAGCTGTTTCCTGACTTGGAATAGTACTTGGCCTCGCCGTAGTACTTATTATGCCACTCTCTGTCTCTGTCCCTTGCTCCGAAACCGGAGTGGTTGTGTTTGGCACCTGGCCGTCCAAAAATAGACTGATCGTACTCCTTTTTGCGCTTGATGTCCTTTAGGGTGTCGTAAGCAGTGACCATGCGCACAAACTTGTTGTTGAGCTGTTCCTTGTCCTCTAGGCTGAGGTTTGGGTTGAGGTCGGGGTGGTACTTTTTGCTGAGCTTTTTGAACTGGAGCTTGATCTCCTTTATGGATGCGTTGTGCGGCACTCCAAGAATCTGGTAGTACGTTTCTGACGTGGGCCCCGAGGAATACTGTCGTGTTGGCGGGGAAAGCCGGAATCGGGGCCTGTATCGGGCGGAGGATGCTGGTAGGTGGTTCATTAGCTTGCTGTGCGGCTACGGTTCATGTGGCCGTCTACAGAGGCAGTGGCTGCGGTAGTAGGGCAAGTAGTGCGTGTCGTATATCGCAACCATATGTTGTGAGTAACTCACGGCGGCCTGTTAGCAACAGACAGGGTGGAGCCCGGGACCAGTGCCCGGTCACGGTAGCGCCTACCGCATTCGGCAGGTTGCGGGCACGTGACTCTGGTAACGTGACCTTCCGCTGTCGTGCCCTTATTGCAAAACAAAAGAAACTGCTAAACGACGTCCCAAACAGGCAATTTTGCCCTAACTGGGCTCTAACTGCTGGACCCTCCGGGCGGGGCAGACACCGCCGGAAACCGGGGCCTGGGACTTCGCAGGCCGCACCGCCGCTCCCCCAGCCGCCTACTACGTGTAGACAGTATATAGCAAGTTCGCCGCCCGGTGCGTGCAGATCGTGCCGTGCACTTATCTGAAATTTGGCCCCAACCACAACGGTGGGGCGGGCCCACAAGCCGAGGCTGGCGCACACACGGGTCACATGGCCGCCGTGCCTGCTCTACGTACTACAGAGGCCCAGCCACACGCGGGGCGGCCGTTTCGGGGTCTGCGGTGGCACCCAGGCGTGGAGCTCCGCTTATCAGCCAAAAGCGCCCTGGGCCAAATGTCGCGTGTCGTGCCACCCTGCCAGTGTGGCTACCGGGCAGCCGATCCGCCGGAACCGGCGCCAGACGCCCCGAAAACGGGCACCGGGCCGCCGTGTCCACCCCCGACCGGCCCCCACGCCGCGCGCCGCCACCGCCCGACCACGGCCCGCCCCGGACCGGCGCCGGCGCCGGCGCCGGCAGCGCCAACCGTGCCAGTCACATTTCTTTTTCCGCGCGACATTTTTCCCAGTTTTTTTCCCAAATGCTCACCTTTTATTTGTAACCAAACAGCCCGTTGTTTAGCAGACCAGTTGCACAGGCCACGCCAACCCGCACCCACACCCCGAATCCTTGCTTTCTAGCCCCGGGATCCGCCCCCAGTGCCCTGCCGCTAGCACCTTCCGCGTTTACCAGCCGCCTTCCTGCCGCGCTTCCGCCGTGTCCGTGTGTTTCTGCCCCATTTGTGCCCAGAAACACCCCAATAAAAAAGCACGCTACACCCACAAACCCACACAAACAAAACCCACACACACATCCTGGACCCCCAGCCGCTGCCACAGACACACGCCGCCATGTCCAGACCCGCCGCCGGCCTTTTGCAACGACACTACAAGGAGCTCACCGACCCCAAAAAGGTGTCTCCCTTCCACATTGAGTTGGACGACGACAACATCTTCCTCTGGAACATCGGGATGATGGTGTTCAACAAGGACTCCATCTACCACGGCGGCTACTTCAAGGGCTCCATGCGGTTCCCGCCGGACTTTCCCTTCCTGCCCCCCACCTTTAGATTCACGCCGCCCTTGTACCACCCCAACATCTACCGGGACGGTCGTGTGTGCATCTCGATCTTGCACCAGGGCGGCGACCCCACCAACGACGAGCCCGACAGCGAGACGTGGTCGCCGGCGCAGAGCGTGGAGTCGGTTTTGATCTCGATCTTGTCGCTTTTGGAGGACCCCAACGTGTCGTCGCCCGCCAACATCGATGCGTCGGTCGAGTTGAGAAAAAACCCCGAGGCCTACAAGAAGAAGGTGTTGCAGGAGGTGGAGAACTCGCGCCAGAACATCCCGGACGGGTTTGTCATGCCGGACTCCGAGTCGGATGTGTTCCGGTCCACCCACAACAAGATTGAGATTGAGCAGCTCAACGACGACTTTTGGTCCGAGTACGACGACGACGATGCGTTCGAGGAGGACGATGAGATCATCGACGTGGACGACGACGAGGACGACTACGACGACGAGAGCGACCAGGCCAGCTTGATGGACGACGAGCACGGCCCGGTGGAGGACGACGACGACGAGGAGGAGGACGACGACGACGTGGAGATGGTCAAGTGATCACGTGACGTCTCGTGGTCACGTGGCGCCTCGCGTGGTTGCCAGCAGCCGGGCTATTCCTTTCTTGGTGGTTTAGTTTATATTAATGTTTAATGGTTTTTGAATGACGGTTCCTTGTGCCGGGTTGCTGCCTCGTGAGTCGAGAGGGTTGTTCTGCATTGTTTTTATGTCTTTGTATTGTACACTTTATTTTGCATCTAGCTATTCATATATAATGTCTGTTTGAGGGGTGTAGGTTGTAGTGTGCTGTCTATTGCATCTATAGTGCTGTTAGTACAGTATCTATGGTGCTGCTTGTACTGTCTATACTACTGTTAATACACTATCTATACTACTGTTGATGCAATCTATACTACTGCTTGTCTCTGTACTACTGCTTGTCTCTATACTACTGCTTATCACAATATTACTGTTAATTCAACCTATAAATCGTAATGCCCAGCATGTCCTCTAAAGTACTTCTACAATCCCTCCATCTTCATCTCTAGGCCAACCCATCTCCTACCTCGTACCTTGCACACTCACACTTCCATTAATCTATTATGTACTGCAATGTTACTCCATACTAACAATATACGCTATATGTCTCCACACCCCTCCAACCCCGCCGATAGCGCCGCACACACTCCGTCCACCTTCAACTTGGCCACCGCATCGGGAAACTCGCTCAGATAGTACAACACCACAAATAGCTGGTGGCTCTTCTCGGTAACACCCTCAATTCCGGCGCCGGTGTCGGCGATATCCTCGTGGTGCTCGATTCCGTTGAGCTCGGCACCACTGCCGTTTTCGGCGCCACTACCCCCGTAACGCACCCGCTGTATCACCAACTTGAGCGTGTCTTCAATCTGCACTATGTCCCACTCGCTGATACGGGCGTCGTGTTCGCTGTGCAAGTTGTGTTCGAGCTGCTTGTAGCCGATAAGCGAGTATATTTTGAGGTTATCGGCACTGTAGGAGACCGGCTCGGCAGCGTCCGACTGCGGGGTGGCGCCGGAACCGGCATGCGCCGGCTCGATGACGTAATCGCCGTCGACGCCCACCTCTCGTGCCGACTCGGCTCCGGGCTGTCCGCCCCGGAAGTGGTGCTGGCGATTGATGACGGTGGTGAGCGCTATGCCGTCGTGGCTCAAAAGCGATATGGCAAACGGAGATATGCCACTCTGGGCTACGGCGCTGCCGTTACCGGTGCCGGTGGGTGGCGGGGATACGGGCAGCAAGCCCTGTGTCAATAGCTGGGAGATGTGTTTGGCCTGCAACATGGATGGAAATGGGGTGCAAAAGTGCCGGTTGGTGCCAGTGGGAAATCGTGCCGATGCAAATGGGTCTGGCACGCTTTCTGTATGCAAAAGGGAGCGATTGGACGGCTGTTTGTGGCTGTTTGTGTGTTTTTGGTGGTGGAGTAGCTTCTTGTGGGAGCTGGTCGTCTTTTTCGTGTGCGGCGCGGTTGAGCCGCACGGTTGCAACTGGGCAGTGGATGTGGTGCGGCTGCGGTGTAGCTACTGCCGGGTTTATGGTGAGTCTAGCGGGGGTCACATGTGCTTGTATAGTTGGGTATATTGCGGCTACAGTTTTGCTGGGCTGGTGTGTTGTTTTGTAGAAACTGTGCTAGTACGTTGCTTTATAGAAGCCGCTTAAACAGCCGACTCTACAATTAGTGCATTGATGTCAATTGCACTGTGCTTGTGGAACTGCTACTCTCTTCCTGTGCCTTCTACACGCCTTCTACACTCTGCCACAATGACATACCTGGTCCTGTATTACCCTACCTCTATTACTATCCCTACAAAGTAAACAACCCGGTCCGCTTCTTCCCGAACGGATACACCACCAACGCAGCTGCAAACAACCCCACACTGATCCCAATCGACACCTGTACCATGGTAGCACCAAAGCTCAACGACCCCAAGTCCGCATCGTCTCCAGAAGCAGCCGTTGTGGCATTCCCCTTGGTGATCTGGTCGGCGGTGGCTACCCCCGCAATCAACGATCCCTTACTGGCTATACCCGACGGAACCTGTACAAAGATGGCAGGAAGCATAGCACTGACCGCCATCCCCTTCCAGATCCTCAGGTACAAGTTGCCGAGGATGCCCACTATAAACGCACCGATACAAGACGTAAACTCGGTCACGTTGGCAAAATGCTTTCCCGCAAAGTAACTGGCAACGTATCCGGCTCCACTAATAACAAGCATAACCGGAACCTGCTGCCAGCGCGCCTGGTTGATAAGGGCCAAACTGAGCGAAAACGCAGGCACAAACAAGATACGCCACTTGTCATTCACAGCATGTCCGTCGGCACATGTGTTGGCACTGATAGCGTTCTTGTCCACCCAGCCATATAAGGCCGCACCCAACGTGATGCCGAACCCCAAAAAGAGAGAGTATATGATGGCGTAGAACATGCGGACCGAACCGGCCACAAGGTTCCGGGACTGCAATTCTAGGGAACCACACAAGATAATGTACCCCGGGAGTATAAGCGCGAGACTACCCTGCACAATGGCTGCAAAACAGAATATTTTGCCGCCACGGATGGAACCGATTCCACGAGCGATAAACGATACCACGATGGAGGATGTCACCTCAAACACAGACGAGTACAAGTTCGACATGGATGACAAGTAGAACTGGAGAAATCCGACACAGCACCCCACCCCGAAAAGAATCGGAACATCGAGCCATCCCCCACCAAATGCAAATGGAGCCACGGTAGCAGCCCCTAAGCCAAAGTAAAGCACACACACGTATGGGGGATACAAGTTGCGGGATTTGAGTAAGTCATCCAACTTGGCTGCAGCGACATCGACCCCCATAATGTCGTGGATCACCCCCTTGTAAATCTGGTGGGCATCCGATAACTTCAGTAAATTGAGCCCCTGGGCACAACGCACCAAATGCACCTCACTTGTCCGAGTAGCAGCATCACCAAATGAGACAATCATGCATCCGGGGAAATACATAAATTGTCCGTCGATTTCTAGCACACGGCTGGTCATCAACATATACTCCTCCAATCTATGCGTAGGAGCACCAAACAACATCAAGGCGCGGCACATTTGCATAATGAATCGTTGTCGCTGTAAGATGTCAGCAATGTGCACTGTGATCTTGAGCTTCTGGTTCTGCTTATGACCCTTCCGCTTTAGTTTGGGAGGGCGTTTGGGTGGCTGTTTCGGGCGGGCATTCTGAAACAGGGGGAGTTTCTCGTCTAGCTGCTCTGGCGCAAATTCGGGTGATATTTCTGACTGGTTATCATCCTCCGTAGAGCTGGTATGATGGTGCTTCCCAAGCAAGTTTCCAGTTACCCGTTTGGGCGCCGATTTCAATCCCAGCCGCCATTTGCTCAAGTCGATGGTCGACTGTGTCCTCAATTCGTCTCCACTCTCGCCGGTGACACGTGACAGCGCCAAACTCAGTGCAGACCGCAGCTGGTCCGGCTGGTTGTATAACCGCAACAAGGAACTGAGCACCCCGGCATGCACTTTTGTGGGCGGAGCCACATATCCGTCGCCGGTATCGGCATCGAGCATGAAGTCTCCCTCGGGATCGTAGTACTCACTGCCGAGAAGATTGGCCGTGGGGTTAGCTGTGTAGAAAGAGTCATGTGACTGAGGAGCACCGGGCGTCGTGTTGGGATCGGGGCCCCCGGAACTGCCTTCTCGTGACTCGTTCTGTCTCCGCATCTGATACTCGGGCACATGTGCCGAGATTAGCCGCTGGGCCTCCTCGCTTAGCAGATCAAAGTCCATCTTCTTCATCTCGATTGGCTCCTCAAATCCGACACTATGCTCAGGATCAGAAAAGGGACCCTTCTCGGCCTCCTCGCTAACACGTGACGCGCCGGGTGTCATTCCACCGCCACTGATGTTGAGCACCCGACCCAAAAAGGTATCCGACATCGAAGTGTCCTGATCGGGCCGGTCGATGAGCGACATTTTGCGGAGAATGCCTTTCAAACCGCCCGATTTCTCTTCCGGAGTCAGTTCTGTGTCGAAGGTGCTGTTTTTGCTGTCGTGGCGGCTCTGCTCGGTGATATCGACTCC
The DNA here is from genome assembly GCA_030578435.1 of Scheffersomyces lignicola. NCBI lineage: Eukaryota > Fungi > Ascomycota > Pichiomycetes > Serinales > Debaryomycetaceae > Scheffersomyces > Scheffersomyces lignicola. Next base: position 15,461 of record JAJMRV010000066.1, on the reverse strand, counting down.
GGTGCTCTTATCACCATAATCGTCATGATGAGATCCGCTTTCATTTGCGGGGCTCTCGCTTTCGTCTCCACTATCAGATGAATCGCTGAGATTCTGCGGTATGTTATCGGTGTCGTACTCGTACTCCATGTCGTCATTCTCCGCGTTATGGTGCGCGCTTCCGCGTGCTGGAACATTCCCCTGTTCGAATCGGAAGCTCGGGAGCCTGTCTGATGGGTCAAAGGCTGCTGATTCGGTGTCGGGGTCTTCTCCTAGCGAATCGTTGCTAAGCATCAGTTCTCGGGGGTTGCGGGGACTGTACAGGTCTGGAAATCGCACCGATTTGCCGGTACCGGTGAGCATTTTACCTGCTTTCGAGATGTTCTGGCGCGAAGTCTGTTTCTGGTTATGTTTTCTGTAGTTGTGGAGGTTGAGGTTGGGGAGCCGGATGTTGGTTTGGGGAGCGCTTTCCTCCTCATCCGAGGATGAAAACGGGCTGTGAGTGGACATCCCGTGTGTGATGGTTTCCCTGGTAAGTTTTGGAGATATTCAGTGGTTTTTCTGTAGCCGTTGGCTGATTTTGACGGTGTTGCTGGTGCGTTTGGTTTACGGTAACGGTGAGTCACGTTACTCAGTGGACTAGACCGCTAATCTGCAGGTACTTGGTGGGAACACTGTCTTTTGGCACGCTGGATGGATCCGCTGCTACAACTTCTGCCCCATGCGTGTGTGTATATGGGAAAAAGTCGGATTCTTATACCGTTTCTACACTTGCTCGGCAGATGTAGTTTTTAACAAGGTTATGATCTCATTATGGCTTTGCTGGATGCAGGATGACGTTACCGCGCCTTTTTGTTACACCTAATTCACACCCCCTGTGCACACAATGCAGGAACAGGACTCCTGGTGCCAGGGAGGTTCCAAAGTGGTGTCCCGTGATAAGGACGAATAGTGGACTGTTGCACAGCAGCATTCGTATAAATCTGACTGCGTTCATACGAATCGAACCCGAAATAAGCACTAAAGGGCTTATGGCAATGGATGCGAAAAAAATGTACCTTGCGGGCAGGCTTATGCCGCAAAGCAGCGTAGCTGTTAGGAGTGCTCTATTTGCACTTCGGGTCAAGTGTCGCTTGTAGAACAGACTGGCTGAAGATATCACAGGAAAGGTACGGAAAGGTCCGATTTTTGCGGAAAATTTTAAGTCTCTATTTGTGTGTTGTATCACCTGTCTATGTAGGCTTTCTGGCTTAATATGCGACTCAACGTAGACTGCCAATGGTTCAGTGAAACACGGCTGGTTTGCTATTGTCGCATTTTGGGGAAATAGTGTACCTTACGGCTCATGTTGTGTTTGCGTAGTGGCTAGTGTGCTTCGCAGCCATTTCGTGATAATATTTTGCAACCTGTGCGTCCTTTTTTACCCGTCTACACATTACAAGCTAATAAATATGCTGTAGATGTATAATACACTTACTTACTTGTTTACTTACACACTTTCTTCCCATTGAACTCCACACCATTCTTCTATATAACCAACGTGGTTCTCGTCAAAATTCTCATCCGGTATGAAATCCTCGACATCGGTACCTACTATAATTGTACCCCAGGACATCCCGTTTAGTATGTCTGCGATGCTGGCCTTATTGTCGTCGATTTGCTCCAAATCGATGATCGCTTTGGGCATCAACTGCAATTCAAATTGTCTTTCCGATGCTGGATTGTAACCCGGCTTTGGAATATTGGACGCACCAATAAATCTCTTAGCTACATCGTCCTTACCTGAGTACAACAATGGACGCCCGCCCAAGTTGTAGCGCAATACCTGGCCCGGGTTATGTTTAACCTTGTCGGTGAATGCCCCAAAATACTTGTCGTCTAGAGCAGTGGATGCTTCTATACTGGCACCAGAGGAAGAGTCTCTTCTGCCAGAGGGGCCGCCTTTACCGGAACTCTCCTCGGCATCTATCTCAGACTCACCGCCCTTCTCTATCAAGTGTCTGTATTTCTCCAACTCTGGGTCAAGGCCCTGCTTCTTAAAAGTCTCGGTCTCCACGTAAACAAAACTGCCGCTATACGATGGCAAGTCCGTAGATAAGGTGGTTGCCTTTTTCTTGGATGGTTTAGGGGCGTTCTTGGACGCTACCTTAGCATAAGACTCCTTGGCTGGTTCCTCTTTCTTGGGCTCCTCCCTTTTAGCAAACGGACTGGAACTGGCCTCAAAAGGATTAGCAGCAGCTCCGAAAGGGTTGCTGGAGGCTCCTCCAAATGGGTTAGAGGCAGCCCCGCTATTGGAGAACAAGTCTTTGGTGATTTCAATGTTCAATTTCTTCTGGTTTTCAAGCTTCAACTTGTCATCCAACTGTTTCTGCAAAGCATTGTCCTGCTCACTTTTGATCTGCGACACTCTCTGAGGATCTCTGGAGATGCCTCTGATGGCCTTGATGGAGCCGTTGATTCTGGAGCACTGGGCCGAGTTTTTACACCCAAAAATGTAGATCACTCTGTCGTACAATTTTCCGTCGAGCGGAGCAAACGCCTGCAACAACAAAGCCATCTTGTTATGGCAGTTGTCGCACGTGAGTGACTTTTCGTCTGGCTGTGACTGCGGGTGGAGCCATACTGGCTTTCCGCCTATAAAGGTATCTTCAATGGTAGGAAGCTCTGCGTCCAGGCCCTCATCCTCACCGCTCAAAATAGGACCATCCACAAAGCCCAAAAACACGTCGGACTTGTCATCAAACTCATCTTCTTCATCAGAAGAGTACTCGTCGTGCGAAGACATCACTCTGCTGCGTAGTAGGTATCAATGCCATACATCTGGTTCAGATGAGCATACAAATTTTTTTGTTTTTCCAGTGCGAATGTCTATCTACACTTTTACTATACATACCACTATATACATATATACAAGTCTCTATTGGTATCTACAAGAACCGCTTGTGCTCTATCTCTTCGTACGCGTGGATAACGTCGCCAGCCTCAAATTTGTCCCACTTGTCAAATGCTACCCCACAGTCGTTACCCTTTCTGGCTTCCTGAATATCGTCTTTCACGTGCTTAAGCGACGATAACGTACCTTCGTATACCACCTCTTTGCCTCTCAACACTCTCACCTTGGAGGTTTTCTTCAACAACCCTGTGCTCACCTTGCACCCGGCGATCTTGGTCTTGGATTTCTTGATGGTCACCACGAATACCTCCTTGACCTCAACCTCTGCTGTGGTCTTCACTTCGATGCGAGGCTGCAAATGTGACTGCAACTCCTCTGTCACATCCTCGATCAAACGGTAAATGATGTTGTGCTCCACTATCCTGACATTTTCCCGGTCCGCCTGTGCCGCTATTGTCTTGGGCACCTTCACGTTGAAACAGAATATGGTAGCCCCCAACGTCTTGGCCAAGTCAATGTCCGATTCGCTGGGTGCTCCTGCGCCATGCGAAATGACTGTAGACTTGACTTCGTCGTTGCCCATTCCGTCAATGCTCTCCTTGATCGCCTCAGCAGACCCGAAAACATCCGATTTGATGATGTATTTGACACTAACCGCCTTCTTGTCCTCTTTGTCTTCAAGAATGCTGGCATCGAGTCCTGCCAACTTAAGCTCGTTGATCTTGTCTAACCGCTTGCTTTCCTCAATCTGTTCCTGTCTCTTCTGGTTGATGGACTCCATATCCCGTGTGGCCTGAATCTCCTTTTGTCTGGCCACTCTGGCGTCTATTACTCGTTTACATGTCTGCTCGTTGGAGGCCTGGATAAGCTGGTCACCGCTTTCAGGCAACTCCTTCCAACCCCAAATCTGCACCGGAGTTGAAGGACCGGCAATTTTCACTGGCTTTCCGTGCTCGTCTTTCATCCCTCTCACCTTGCAGTAGGTGTTGCCGGCCACTAAGAAATCACCAGCTTTCACTGAGCCTCTACGTACTAAGACAGTGGCTACGTTTCCCATACCTTTCACCAACTGCGACTCAATCACCCAGCCATCGGAACGGATACCTTTGGCTTCCGCCTTGAAATCACTCATCTCGCTCAAAGTAATCACGGCTTCCTCAAGCTTGTCCATATTCAACCCGGTTTTTCCTGATACCTGCACCGTCTGTGTTTCTCCACCATAGTCCTCAATATCAACCTCTTGTGCAGCAAGATCTCCTAATACCTTATCTATCTTAACGCCGTGTTTATCGCACTTGTTGATAGCCACGATGATAGGCACCCCAGACTTCTTTGCGTGTTTGATAGCTTCTATGGTTTGCGGCATAACTGAATCGTCTGCAGCAACCACCAAAATAACAATATCGGTGATTATGGCACCTCTTTCTCTCATCTTCAAGAAAGCAGCATGTCCGGGTGTGTCTAAAAAGGTAATTTTCTTCTTTGAAATTGGGGTTATCACCGAAAAAGCACCAATATGCTGGGTAATACCACCAAATTCTTGATCAACAATGGAGGATTTTCTCAAATAGTCTAGAATAGTCGTTTTCCCATGATCTACGTGCCCCATAATGGTGACCACAGGTGGTCTTTCCTGAAGCAACTTCTCGTTTTCCGGCTCTGGGAACAAGTCGTCCTTATAGTCCTCAGTAATGGTTACATCAAAGCCAAATTCATCAGCTATTAATGATGCATTCTCCTTCTCCAAAATGTAGTTATGTCTTACGTCCTCAAATCCTAAATCTTCGAGCTTTTTAAATACCTCGTTGAGCTTCACATTCATGACAGATGCCAAGTTAGATACTGTTATAAATGGAGGCAACTTGATCTTCACTGGCTCTACTGGTTTTTGAACCTTGGCTTTTACTACTGGCTTCTGAGGTGGGGGTACATTGGCTGTGCGGATTGGGCTCTTCTTCTGCTGTTGGTTCATATTTCTTTTAAGCTCCTGGTATGTTTTGAGTTGGGCATGTTCCTGCTGCAGTGGACTTGCACCTGAAATTCTGTTATTTTTGTGGGTTGCACTATTGGAATTAGCAGAATTGTTGTTGTTGTTGTTGGGATTATTGTTACGATACTGTGTCTGTCTGTTGGGACTTCTGTTGTTTCTGTTTCCATTGTTGCTGCTAGCGTTGCTATTGTTATTACTTGAACCATATTGCTTGGCAAATCTGTTACCTTTCACAGGGCTTGCACTACTTTTTGATGTGCTTTGGGATGTGCTTTGTGGGTTTGGTTTCTTATTTGCTTCTGGGGTTCCTGATGGTGGTGCCAGAGGCTTTGCAAAACGAGACAACCCACCGCCAACACGGGGCAAGTTGTTCAAAAAGTCGGAGTATGTCCGTATTGAACCTACCAGTGCTATAGTGCGTGATGCACTAACACTTGCATACCTGGCAAACATAGTGGGTTTCAATGGAATAGTTACTTACTCTCATGACATTTGCAGAGATGATAATTTTTCATACTTTTTTCTGAGAGCCGAAAATTTCGATTGCAAAAATTGGTGCAAAAAAATGCTACTGCTGAATAGACATTCAAAAATGTAGTTGAAGTAGCATTGTATGGTTCGTAAGTGGTCGGGTTAACTACGCAGAGAAGTTTCTTGTCTTATGGGTTCTATTCATTCTTATTATTAGCTTTTATTAGCGGCTAGATAGAGACATACGTCACGTGTACGCATGTATGCAAATGTGTAGAGACTGGATGATACACACAAAAATGGCAAGCATAATCAGGCATAGTTGTAGTCACCATTGGAGGCGATGTAGCCGAGTGATCTGCTCTCGTGTAGCGTTTCAATCAAGCGGTCAATATCCTCGAAGTTGTCATCGTTACAGGCGAATTCCCGATGCCTTTCCGACTGAATATGGTGAACAAAGCTTTCGTACTTGACACGACAGTTCTCACAGTATCCCTCCACCACCTTGGCCTCTTTTTCGGAGTGATCCTGCTGCTGATTGTTTTCCATCTGCTGCTGCTTTTTCATGATGATGCGCCTCTTGAGGTTATTGAGGTTTCTTGAGGGAACCTGCGACATCATGGGTCCTAACCCGTTACCCTGCAAGGTATGAGCACCTGAATTGAGTGTGGAATCCATAGAAAATCCCATTGCGTTGGAAGCCCCGTTGAATCCCGATGCAGCAACATCAAACATTTTTGAATTAGATGCTCCTTGGATGCAAGAAGAGTTTCTGGTTAGTTGGCCCGGCTGTTTGAATGTGGTGGGTATTAGCTGTGCTGTATCCTCCTCCTCCAATTGTGTTTGCTCTTGCTGCAAAGAGTCCAAGTCCTGAAGGTCATCGTGGAATGGTTTATCTGTGCTGGTACTTGTGCCGTTGAAACCCGAGGCTCTTAAACCGTTGTCTTTCACGTGGCTCATGATACTGTAGGTGGCCTTTTTGAGCAAGTTACGGTATTCCTGGGTGGCAGCAAACTTCTTGAGTCTCCTGAGCTTTCTTCTCTCACTGTTGTCGTTGTTAGAAGGGTCATTCACAAACGGACATCTCCCATCGGTGGTTAAGTTAAATACGGGGTAGTTATCTTCGTGCCATTCGCGGATGGCGATAGGCCTCACCTTCTGAGATAAGTCATACACATATAGGTAATTCTTATCAAAGTAATGCAAATCATCTCGCTTCGTGTTGGGATCTCTATCGGTGGATCCGTAGATCTTCTCCTCCTTCAACAAGGTGTACAAATTGTGGCTATCCTTGTTCTTGACAGATACTGACCGGTTTCCTATTTCGTCTACCCCGGTAGCAATGTTGATCCCCAAGTTCTTGAGGAAACGGAAAACCTTATCGTAGTCCCACACCTTGATTTTCAAGTTGGACACGTTGGAAAAGATATCATTTGGCGGATACTCACGCTTGGCATTGTACGGTCTTCTGGACACGATAATGGTAACCGCATTATCGTAGAAAGGCGTGATTTCACTGCCAACGAGTCGAAGTAGTTTTGAAGCGCGTTTGTACTCGTCAATCTGCACTCTATTATATTCCTGGACTCCCTCGAAGTATACGGTGGACTCCTTCATGATCTTCCGCCACGACTGCTGCCAGTGCTGCAATTCCTCACCCACCAAACGGCCGTTGGACTTTGTTTGTGCCTGCCGTTGTTGTTGTGCTGGGGCTGGGGCTGGGGCTGGGGCTGGGGCTGGGGCCGGTGGTAGCGCAGATTCCTGGAGTTGTGGTAATTGTTTAGTGGCCTTTTCTGGCTCGTGGTGGGTCTGGTCGATGTTGGCTATGTTTTGATTCTGCTCATGGAGTTTGTGGGGCCTCCGTGGCTGTATTTGCTCGTTTACTGGTGCTGCCACCTCGCGGAGAGCTTCCTGCTCTACTACGACTGGTGGTTCGGGTTTTGGTGCTGCTTCCAGCTGCTTCTCTGCCACTACAAGCTCGACTTTCTCGGGAACTTCCTGACTGTTTTGCCCGCTCGACTGCTCCGGGGATACCCGCAACGGAGACTTCTGCTGGGATAGCGTCACGGACGGTTTTGCTGGGGAAGGCGCCTTGGTGGGATGGCTGTAGTGGTTTAGCGATATTTTGGACAACACGCTGTGGGATGGAGCAGCGTAATTCCCGGTGTTTAGTTTGGCCTTTTTCAACATGGGTGAGGGTACGTTGGAGCTGGATTCCTTCAAAGGGTATCTGGGCTGTTTGAGCGAATTGAACCGCTTCTTGAGGTTGGTGGCCGGTCTGGCAGGTGGTGCGATGGCCGTTTCTGCGGCGCCATTGGGGCCTGGGGCCGCGCTATTTCGGTTGCTGGACTCCATGTTCTATATGTATGGCATTCCCGGTACGGAAACGGTGCTGGGGGGGTGTTTTTACGGTGTTGGTGGGTGGTACACTGGGTTCTTGAGTATCACAACAGATGAAAATCCCTGCTCGGAAAACACGACACGAAAAAACGAGAAACCACAACAAAATGCAGCGCTTTTTTTCAGCCATTAGCAACTCCCGTTAACTATGGCAGAACCCGCAACACCACAACTCCAGGCGTACGCTGGTCGATATGTAGAGTAGTTAGAGGATATTTACGCGTAACGGGGTGTGTAGAAGTCTGCCACAGTGTCAGAAAGGGCAGTGGAGGGGCGTAGGTGTGCTCTGTGGTGGTGTGTATTCTGTAGGGTGGGTCTATTTTCTAGTGGGAATTTGCAGCTACCAAACTCACGGCTACCGAGAAACATATGTGCCAGCCTACAACCAGGCACGACATGGACCGCACCACCAGCAGCTGTCGCACAGTGCTACAGAATCGAGAGATGAGGTTATGTGCAGAGCGGGGTGGCCCGTATCGTCTGGCATTGTTTGTTGTGGACACTGCTCGTCTAATTCTCGAGTGCTATTCTTAGCGGCGTGCTATTTCCAGTGCTCTCACTATTGTCGCTATTTTCTGTGCCGCCAATCCTCGCTATTCTCCCGCTAGGCACCAATCAGCGCTCACTACGCGTCCCCCACCGGCTCCCCCCAGCGCACACTTACATACCGGGCAGACTCGCTACGCTACCACAGTTTTGCGCACAAGAAAAATTTTTAGGGAGATCAACCCACTAAAAGTGACTGGTGCACCAGCAGCTACCACCACAGTTTCAAAACTGAATACTGCCCTAACGTCACAAGGTACCTGGCTGTCAATCGACTTGGCTGTCCATGGCACACAATGTTTGCTATTACTGATGTCGAGGTTGATCCCACCTCTTTGTTGCTTGCTTTTATCATCTTTTGCAGTGGGGTGCTCCTCCTCGTCTTCTTCTGCATCTACCGGTTTTACTGTACCAATCTTGAACGGAACGACTACACTTTCATTGGGTCCGACTTCTTGGGCTCCACCTCCGCTAGCGACGTTCCGCACGAGTTTCTCAATGACGAGGAAAGACTAAGACACTTGGAAGACACTTACGATTTCACCAACCTCTCTCCCGAAGAGCAACAGGCCTATTTGAGGGGAGAAGAGTTCACCAAAACGAACCCACCCAATTTCCAAAACCTCCGTGGTAAGTCGTTCACTGTCGAAGACGAGAAGATCATCAAGGACCGCGGGGTCAATGCGTTCTACTTTGAACCCGACGCCATAAATTTGAATCCACGGTTCATAGTGGCCGATAAGACAGAGTTGAACTTCCACAACAACGATACCCCGTACTCCACTGCCACTGCAGTGTTGAACTATGCATTGCCCTCGCGCAACAGGTTGTATTCAGATACCATCTACTTCGAGGCAAAAGTCTTTGACTACAACCCACAATACAGCCAAAACAGCCACTTTTCCATTGGTTTGGTAACTAAACCATATCCGTCCAGCTTCAGATTGCCTGGTTACAACAAGTTCTCTATTGGATACGAGTCCACGGGTAATTTGAAGATAAATAAACCTTTCCCTACCCCATTGCAGCAGCATTTAGATGAAAGATCAGAGTACAATGCATTGGTGTTGCCACCTTTGCAGCAGTCAGACGTGGTTGGTTTTGGTTATGTGATAACCACAGGTACCATATTCATCACCAGAAATGGAAAAAAGATTCTTGATGTATTGCGAGGCTGTTTTGTCGACTTGTATCCGGCAATTGGATGTTTTCTGACCAACGCAAAATTCCAAGTCAATTTAGGGCAATCAGGATTTGTGTGGATCGAGGCAAATGTCCGCAAATATGGTTTTGTTTCCACCAATGACTACAAGAAGTTGGGCGGCGAAAGAGGGTTGGCGGCTTTGCCACAGTATAACAAGGTGATTGAGAACAAAGACGGTGGAGATGAAATATTGGATAAAGGCGAAGAATTGCCTCCAAGGTATCCTGAAGAGGAATTGGATTTCTTTGGTAGATCTGTCAATGACGTTGTCCGCATAGGATCCTCCTCAAAGGCATTGGGAGAAAAGTCGGCCAGTGAAAAGCAGGAGGATGAAGACTACGTGGATGAAGATAAATCTCCAGATCACGAAGGTTCTGGCAGCTCTTCCACGATCACACATGAGCCTGAGGAAATTATGGATTTGAGAGAAAGGATTTACGAACAGCAGATCCAGAATGAAATTATCCCTACAGAGGCTACACCTTTGATATCACAAACCGAGATCGAGGATGACGCTGCCCAAGTGTACAATGCTATAGACGATGGGTTAGGAGAAGGATCATCTTCAAGAGAAGCCTCAGAAAGTAAGCCAGATGAAGAGGTGGTGGAGGCCGCTCCTAACTCTAGATCAGCTACTCCAGCATCACAAACTCTGTCCAACGGAGTTAGATCCAATAAGTTGAAGAAGAAAAAGAAGAAGTCGTCCAGTGGAAACAAGAAAAAGAAGGGAAAGAGGTGATGCATTGAGTAGATGTTCCATGCTTGTAATTAGTTAATACACGATCCACAGAACATTGAACTTTCTGAGATGGCGTTTATAAGATTTTTGTAGCTGCAGTGATCAAATAGGGATAGCAGAGCCCATTTTATAATTTTATCGTACTTAACAAGTAACTAGAGTCATTGGTTAGAGATAGACTTTTGTATCAATTTTGGCATATATTTCTCCAAAATGTACCTACTAGAAAAGATTTTTGGAAGAGAAATGTGCTTGCTCTAAATAAGGTGAAAACATCATAGATGGGGCACTTTAAAGATATTCCAATGCCATTTTATCCATTTATAATTCAATCCTGAAATATGGAAGGCATATCAATTCTTTTCAAGCTACAATTCCTTATTAGAATTATAGGGAAACTACCATCTTCCAAATTTTCATATCACGTGATTTTCCGTCACGTGACAAAAGCGCGTGCCTGGAGCGAAGCCAACATACTCGTTCTAGAACCTAACCTTGCAAGAAATTAAGCGCCGTGGCGCAGTGGAAGCGCGCAGGGCTCATAACTCTGATGTCCCTCGATCGAAACGAGGCGGCGCTAAATTCTTATTTTTTTTTAAGTTACTTCAAGGTGTCTTATATACTGTTTAGACTAGCTTAAAATGACAGCAATTCACACGCAAGATGGGGTGAACAAGCTATGAGGGGAAATTAATTTTTCACTCTCGTGAGTGAAGAGAGGTTGTGTGGATGGAAGCAGAGGCCGGTAAAGCACAGAAACACCACGCAATTAAATATCTACAATTGCTAATTGCACAGGAAAGTACTTGGTGGGCGGTGAATGCCGGCCCAAGGGTTGCGCAGCCAGACGTATGCACCGTCCGATACCAACCAACAAAAAGCTGCAAAATGTGTGCCAAAAAAAAATAGGGGTGGGTGCGGAAGTTAGCACAGCAGAAACACACGGAGATTACTCGGGGCAGACTCCGGTGAAGGGAATTTCAGGGCAAAGCCTAAACGGCCGGGAAAAATGAGGTGTGTAGCAGCCTCCGAATCCATTGTGCAGCGTGTTGGGCAGCCCAACCGCCGAAAAGGCGTCACGATCGACGCTATTCGGAGTGTGCAGCACCATGTACCGAGTTTGTAGCAGTAATCTGTAGAGCCGGTGCGGGCTACTGTGCCCGTAGACATACCAGGCGCTTACGTAAGTGTGACGGCGGCCAACAAGTCAGTCCGGCAACGCAGTGTTAGAGTTTATATATATATATATACATCTACACATACATATATATGTGCCCGGTGTCTGTTTCGTGGGCAGCAACCTGTAGTGTCTAAATAGTGATCATTTTTTGGCCCACCGCACAGTGACACTATCCCAAACTCGCTACACCACCAAACACCGCTTCAGCACACTGACTATACCCCGGGCACCCGGCACATACCCGCGTACACCAGCCCCACCGTGCCACCACCACGGCATATACTCCGTGTGCTACTCGCTATACCCCCACTATATACACTACACACCATCGCAGCATCTCCACATCTGGCCGAAAAAAATCTCCAAACCCAGAGGGCAAAAAACATCTGAGATTTCACCATCTTTGTTATCATCCGCCGCACCAGCACCACCAGGCCAGCCACACACACACACGGCCAATTGACCCGAGACCTGCTTGCACACACAACAAGCATCTGCCGCTTCACGTCTGTGCAAAAAAAACCAGCAAATCTGCGCCCAGAGCCATGTCTAATCCTCCCTTCCACAGACAGCCTCCAGGCTCACCACTAAACCAGCACTCCACGCTCGCAGCAGCAGGAAACAGCCCCAATTCAGCTGCCGGGTCTGCATCCCACCCTGTGCTTTCCCCGCACCACCACTCCGGCTCCCACCACCACTACCAGACCTCGACCCGCAAACCGTCCATCGTGGAGTTGCTCAGCTCACCACCACCTTTGCCAGTGAACCCCGCAGACCACGACGAAATCAACCAGTTGTCTTTGTCGCGGCACACGTCCGTCAGCCTGCGCACTTCGCAGTACCAGTCCGGCAACGCGCTGAATCACCAGCCGGGCTTTGACTGGTCCGACATCCCCTTGAGCGAGTTGACCGAGTCCAACAAGTTGATTCTGATCAATGCGTCCTACTCGGTGCAGAAGGCGTTCGAAACGTTGGTGTCGCACCTGTTGACATCGATCCCGGTATCGCTAAACCCGCAGAACTACGAGGACTTGTCCAACTGCTCCACCTTTGACTACAGTGACTTGAACACGTACTTGTTGCTTGTGATGAACAAAATCACCCTCAGCGACTTGGCTGTAGACGAGGCTGCGCTGCCCGACGCTTTCAGCAAGAGGCTGGAGCTTTTTTTGCAGACCGTCAACAAGGCCAAGCGCGGGGAAGAGGTGCCAGTGGAGTTCATCATCAAATTGCACCCCAAGAACCCGTTCATTAAATTCACAGAGTCGGACACTTTGTTCAAAGTGATGGAGCTGTTGGGCAACGGAGTACACCGTGTGGCTATCACTGATCCGCAATCGGGAAAAATCACCGGGATCTTGTCGCAGCGCAGATTGATTCGATACATGTGGGAAAACGCCCGCAGATTTCCCTCGCTCGACTTTTTGTTGAACTCAACGTTGCAGGACTTGAAGATCGGTTCCACTAACCCCATCACCATCTACGAGGACCAGTTGTTGATCGAGGCGTTGCATAAGATGTTTGTAGAAAGAGTCAGTTCGCTTGCCGTGATTGACAAATCGCGCTCGCTTATTGGTAACATCTCGATAGTGGATGTGCGCAATGTGTCGAGCTCCAAGAACTCGCATTTGTTGTTCAAGTCGGTGTTGAACTTTATCAGCTACAACTTGAGTCAGAAGGGTATAGAGGAGGGCCAGGACCAGTTCCCTATTTTCCATGTCAGCAACCAAAGTTCACTCGGTAGGGTCATAGCCAAGTTGGTTGCTACACAGAGTCACAGATTGTGGATTGTAGATTCCAGTAGTAGACACGCCAGTATTGTTCCAGGGCTGTCATCTTCTCCCACCACGATAGAAGCCGCTTTGAACCCACAATCGCCCACCATCAGCATCACTAATACATCCGCAGCCACGTCTGCTACATCTACAGCAGCTTCCACACCGAGCTCCAGTGCTGGTACAGAGCCCAGTTACGGTTTACAGGGCAAGTTGATCGGTGTGGTGTCATTGACTGATATCCTCGGTTTATTTGCTGCCTCCAAGGGCACTAAAGTAGACCCACAATTTGCCCGTAACCAGAGAAGAAGATCGTCTACATCGACTACTCGATCTAGCATTGACAGTGCTGTTAGTCTTGATCCCACCCGAGCTACCACCAGTGATAGTAGAGCCACTTTATTAAACACGGGCTCTATGGCTTCGCTGCTAGGCAGTGGCACCTCTGGTAACTCAGAAAAGTAACGATGCACACTGAAGTATGTACTTTTGCAAAAGAGAAAGCAACAAGAAGAACGAAATATCAAAAAACAGTAAAAAAAAGCCCCCAAAATCAGCTTCATCTTCGCTATCCATATTATTCTTTATTCCAGCCAGACGTTTTGCTGACTGGCTATTTATTTGCCTTCTACTCTACTTTTATTTATATTTATTTGCCTGTTAGTACCAATTAAATAAATCCGCTTTTATTCGTTTAGCACAATTTATGTAGTGTGAGCTTACACGTGTGCAGATTTGGGGGAGGGGCAGAAAATGACATCTGCGGGATGTGTCATAGAGTGATTGCAAAAAGTGAAAACCAGCTTCCCCACCAGAAGCGTATAGGGAAAAGTGTAGTTGAAGACAAAACCAATCAGGATGTGACATTGCGCCGCCTCTGACTAATGTAAATATAGCAGTAGACAACCCTGCGTCGCAGTTCGCACCGCATTAACCCCAGCTGCAACAGTGGGGGGAGTGGCAACTACAGCAGGAATACAGTATCCGTATCCACGTACAGGATACGAATGGATGAGTCATATATACGATTTTACGGGATAGGGGATACGCATTTGCAGCCGTTAACTCCATGTGTGGAGTGTGAACTAGTAATAGGCGTGCCTGTGTATGACATCATGCTTTCGATCCGTTATCAGTAGTGTGATTTTGATATACACTGGGCCAGTATAGATGCGAGTAGGGCGTAGCTGATGTGTAATAGAGCTCTCGTGAGTCATTCACAACATCATAGCCATCTGTACTAGCACACTTGTTTACTATAGAGAAGTGGCCGGGGCTTGCATTGCTCATAATACGTAGGCACATGACTCTTCACCACTAAGGTACCAGTAGCACCAGAACAAACAGCCAGTAGCAGCGCCATTATGCCTACAACAGCCAATTGGCCTGAAACGTTACTCACATCTACACTGCTCTGTATACTGCTGGACCCAAAAACGCAGTCTCCCCGCTGGCTACCACAAAGTGCTGTTTTGTCCTACCACCAGTGTGCCGCACGATGCCTCTACCAGCTCAGCGCTGATTGCAGACAAATGACACACAATTAGTGCAAAATTAGAGTAGTATGCGTCATTTACCGCCCGCGCGCAATCATGTATTAGTCAATTGAGCACACGTCATAGCAGAGACACGGGAACAGCGACAAGGAACATGGATGACAATCCTGTCGCTATCCGGGCCATAAGTAGCGGGCCCGTGTAATTACCAGCACGCCGCAGTAACTTGCAGAATGATCTAGAAAATTTTTTTTTCTCTGCTCCCGCGACATCGCGCACTGATTTGAAATTTTTTTATAAAAGGCAATTTTTTTCCAGTCTTTTTTTCTTTGGGAAATTTCCCATTTCTCCCTTTTTCTTTCTTCTCTTCTTGTTAATTAGTTCATACTACAGTACTAACATCTAAAATGGGTAAAGAAAAAACTCACGTCAACGTCGTTGTCATTGGTCACGTCGATTCCGGTAAGTCTACCACCACCGGTCACTTGATTTTCAAGTGTGGTGGTATCGACAAGAGAACTATTGAAAAGTTCGAAAAGGAAGCCGCTGAATTAGGTAAGGGTTCTTTCAAGTACGCTTGGGTTTTGGACAAACTTAAGGCTGAAAGAGAAAGAGGTATCACCATTGATATCGCTTTGTGGAAATTCGAAACTCCAAAGTACCACGTTACTGTTATCGATGCTCCAGGTCACAGAGATTTCATCAAGAACATGATCACTGGTACTTCTCAAGCTGACTGTGCTATTTTGATTATTGCTGGTGGTGTCGGTGAATTCGAAGCCGGTATC
>JAJMRV010000065.1:0-25210 GCA_030578435.1 Scheffersomyces lignicola | reverse complement strand
TACTATAAACTGTTTGCCTATAAATACACCCTATGTTTTCTTATGTATTTATATAGATTCTATTTTATACAACGTTGATTGTTACTAAATCCCCTCATCTAAGATGTCGTCTCTTATGCTAAACAAACAAGATATTGATGAACTTGTTCTGTCACTAAAGATATTTCTACACTTATGTATTTATATAGATTCTATTTTATACAACGTTGATTGTTACTAAATCCCCTCATCTAAGATGTCGTCTCTTATGCTAAACAAACAAGATATTGATGAACTTGTTCTGTCACTAAAGATATTTCTACAGTCTAATAAGCTGTCTACGTGAAGTTTGTGAATATGATGGAAGGTTTGTAAAAGCAGTCTCTATGTTCATTCATATATATTGATCAAATACTTCCCGAAACACTTTTATTATAGGTTTCAGATATGTAATGTTTCAACAATCACCATTAACATATTGTCAACAATAGTATCTGCTTTGTGCAACGTTGATTGTTAACAAATCCTTAAAATTAAAAAAACCTCTATCGTATGAAATAAATAAGATGTTGATGAACTTGTCCAGTCATTAAAACTTTTTCCACAGTTTGTAAATATGTGTTGAATATTGTTCGCTAGAATAAGGTGGAAACTGTTGAATATTGTTGAATATTGTTGAGTATTGTTCACTAGAATAAGGTGAAACTGTTGAATATTGCTGATATTGTTGAGTATTGTTCAGAAGTGACGGAGACATAATCTCCTCGAATAATATAAATAGACCTTATATTTCCCAGTATTTTACGTGTATATTTGTTTAGAAATTAACTAAAGAAAGTACAATTTGTTCACCCATATTTAACATGGAATCGCACTATTATTTAAATAAAACTGACATTGATGAAATCATTTTTAAGCTCAATAAGTTGCAATCTCAGCAATGATGATGAAATGGTTGCAAAACCAAATGTTTTTGATACTTCATATTGTTCACTTTCTGGTAGAACTTAAAGAGAAATATACTTATGAGGCGGTCGATTTACCATACTGTCCGCTTATAGAATTTAAATAGAGTCCGAGATTTGCTTTGTCTTTTAAGTATGATTATTTAGGAATTAACTTCATAATATAAGCTACCTGGTAGAGAGGTCCTAAATTATGTCTACTTCTACATTAAATGATACTGATCATCTCATTCTGATATTAAAAACAATCGAACATGTTTCGTGTGTGGTTTATAAGAACAGAAAACCAAGTGGCGATTGCTTGTTTAACGGGATTGAAGATGTGTACATTAATAGTTATCGATGTTATATGGTCGAATAAACTTTATGATACGGATGTAAACATGTAGTGTTAGGTGAAAACTAATAAATTTAAGATGAGATATGTTTAGAATGTGGGTTCTGTTTATGTAGAAGTTGTTGCCTATTTACAGTTTAAGGATTAAAGAAACCGTATTTTCTCGTAGCATATCTCAACACGCTAGCGAAAGAAGACTTAAACTAAACCAATTTTGGATGTCTTGTTATATTTGTAATAGAATGGAAAGTGTGGGTCTTTATTACAGAAAATTCTATATCTTTGCTGAATCTAGAAGCTAATTTATACGTCTCATTACTGTAGAATATCTCATTCCACATTGTGATAATTCCGTATTTGTTTTCACGGCTGTTGCATTGACAAAACAATAATCGCAAAACCTGGAATTCATTCTCGAGCTATAAGGACCGTTACGGCAAAACCCGTGGAATACAGTAAAAACAATATATATTTGAATTTGAATAACTTTAGCTATAATAAAAACAATCCAGAAAATATTCAACACAACTTAAAAACAAAAGTATTGAAATCGAAAGATAAAATGACGGCAACCTTATACCAAGGGAAAAAACCAGCAGACTCATATTATTCCAGTTAACCTTAACTTTCAGAACAATAAACAAAAACAAAAGCAAAAACTAAGAGCACTTGAACCTATAGCAAATTGGGTATTACCCAAGAGAATTGAAAAAGACATAAATCCACAGCTAAAACAAAGGGTTTAGTTTCTCTGCTAATGACTATTAATAGGAGATAAAATTTCAAAATCTGAATCCATATCTTCGTGATCAGCATCACCCTCAACACTAATGAGATCATAATCATCAACTGGATCATTGTCTGAAATTTCACTTGTGATGTCGTTTCCCTTAATATCTGAAACTGTCTCTTGAGCGTCTTTGAAGTTCGAATTTGAGAGAGTAGATTCTTTTGGTAAGGAAGGCAAAATTATCGAATGAATTGAACCACTTTCGTTTAGAATATCATCTGATTCTGGTGTAGCTCTTTCTACGACTTCTTCAATGACGTTGACATTGTCATAGTTATCTTTCTCATCCAAAATAGATTCTGTTCCCGAAGAATGAATAACATCATTCATATCAATGTCTTCAGTTTCAACTTCTGGGGTCTGTTCAAGGTTAATCAAATCTGGCTGTTCTGCTCCTTCCATAATTGGCTCAGGATCAAAATCAAAATTGCCACTCAAATTTTTCAAGTTTAATTCACAGTGCCCAACATTATAATCATTTCTCATAATTAATTTGAATGGAAACTTCATGTGAGCATTGATCAAGCCAATATTAAATTTGCCAATCTTTCCTGGTAAAATTCCATGACTCTTTCTAATCATAACGGCAACAACTGACTTGCCAAAACAGTTGACAATTTCTAATTTCAAATCAGAACAATCAACGGTTTTCGAAGATTTGTTATCAATAATAATTTGGGCCAATGAAGATGACTTTGGAACTAGAGTTACATTAATTACATCATCATTGTTTAAAGTAAACAAAGCATCTTTTGCCTCTGAAGTGACTGGTTCAACAGCATTAGTGAAAGACAAAATGGAGTCATCGAATTTATTGTAGACACCTTCTAACACTCCATTTGAAGTAGTAATTTTTAGTTTCATACCAGATAACTTATCAAAGATCTTGTTAATTCCACCCAAATTATAAAATCTAGTTTGGCTAGGCTTGACGACATTGGCGTTCTTAACAATTACAATTTCATTATGATTTGAATTAAAAAATTCAAATTTTAAATCTCCTCCCTCAATTGTGCGTGTAGTATTGTTTGTTAACATCAATGAAATGACTCTTGAGTTATTGCCTATCTTTTTTGTGCTAATAACAACCTTACCTGAGCAGTCCAATCCTATTTGAGAATCAGCCGAAAGAGATGAATTAACCTCTGTAGGAGCTGGAGTAGCGGATTCAGAAGAAAAGTTTGGAGTAGATGATGGAACGGTTGGTCTTAAACCATTATCTAAAAGACTCTTCAAAAGAGTGAATTTAAGTTCGTCATCTAACTTATCTTCAGAATGAACATCTTCAAGTGATGCGACTTTCAATAATTCTTGATATCTTTTCGAATTATCCACATAAAGTTGTACATTTTCCATAAAGGATTTAATGCCATCGCCGGAAAGAAAAGATTCTAATTCAGCTCTGGTTTGAGCATTGCAGTTTTCTAAAGGAATGTCGTAGATCAAATCATCAGATTCAACTGGAGTTGAGAAATTGTAAGCACAATATTTTGGTGGTGGTGGTGGTGGTTGTCGTGGGGGAACAAAATTACCAGCGGGTGGTTGAGGAGGTACTGAAAAAGAGAAATGACCATGACGAGCATGTTTGAAATGGTGACGTCTTGGACAACCACTTCCAAATGGATTTTGACCTCCACGACCGGTAACTCTTCTTCTATCAAATTCAGAATCAAGATATGCAATCTTCACCATTGGATGCTTGTACGAATGAGATCCAATATTAGTTTTACTTTTGTGTTGCTTCAACTCACAAGACTCACATAAGTCAAAGTTGGGACAAACTGAACAAGCAAATCTTACGCCTCTAATTGGAATAAAATCATCAGGAGAACAAGAATCACAAGCGACGTTAGAGTGAACAAACCCATCAATTTCAGACTTTTCTTCTTCTTGTTCTTCCTCTTTTCCAATACTATCAGATGCTGAAGCATCTACAGATGTTGATGTTGCCGCCGCACCCGACTCTGCTTTAGTAGCATTTGAAGACTCATCGTTGAATAACTCTTTGAAATGTTCAAAAGCTGCTTCTAAAAGGGCATCGCCTAAACTAGAAAAGTCCATCGTCTGAATTTTCCTTTTTTTGTTGGAGTTAGATGATGAAGGAGAGGTCTTATCATTGATAACCATTTTGATATGATTTTTGACTTTTAAACTTCTCGCTAAAGACTTGAAGTCATCGGTAGTTTCTAAAGCAACATATTCCTTGTGTTTCTTTGATTTTCTAAATAATTTCAATTGATTAGACTCACTGACATCCAAATCCATGAGAGGTCCCAAGTAATTTAATAGGTCTAGCTTTGACTTAATCCCATCAAATTCAGACTTGACAATAGTCAAGTTTTTCTCAATTGAAGGCTTCGAAGGATACAATAATTTGTTATGAGTTACTTTGATTGTAATCTTAGTAGAAGTCTCACTCATGATTGATTCTTTCTATTGAATTGAATTAGAAATAGACTCTCAAGACAGAACTCAATAGCCGCAGCAGTTGCAAGGGGTAAGTCAAGGGACTGTGTAAAGGCAGTAGTAATAAACAATTGTTAAGTGACAGTCAGTTTACTCTGAGAAACACTTCAGATGAATTCAATACAAATCCGTAGATTGAAATTGAAACTTGGTTAGAAATAAGAAGTTGAAGTTGTAAAACGAACTTTGCCATCCAAATTCTGATCATCTTAAAATTGCCTTTCCCCCCCTTATTTTTCCTACTCCTTCAATTGTGGAGTGAGATAAGTTATATGCAGGATGTAAAACAAGATGAGTATGCTTCAGTCAATCTACATAAAAGTGAACAACAATGTATTAGTATTAACAAGACATATATTAATCATTAGGATAAATTTACGAGATTGTGTTATATCAATTCAACAAATACTTTCGTATGGTTAGGAATAAAGCCATAAAGATTTGTGAAATGCTATAGTTATAAATCAATAAATTATAATTAGTTAGAACCTTCTTGAATTGACTTAACAAGGGATACAAGGTTATCATGATTAGTATTCGTTGGAATATTAATTTCTTTCTTGCTTATGGTTAGTAGTGCTGTCTGGAAGTCACATTGTATCGACTGTAAAAACCTTGCCAATAGATGTAACTCGAAAACAAAAGAATACTTACATCTTGTAACCAGCTTTTCAAGTTGTCGTTAGACCACTCATTTATGTTAACTAAGCTCTGATCGATAGATTGTGTCAACTTTTTACTGTTTCCGATGCTACTAGATGAGTCGTGCAATTCAACCGGTTTATTGCTATCATCGTTAACATCGGAATATATCTCTTCCTTTCCTCGCTCTTCTTCTTTTACCTCATCTTCATCATCTTCAACGATTCCATTTACGTAATTGTAGATAGATGTCTTTAAGTGTGGAAAGGTATTTAATACAAGATACGCTGATCCAATCACTACCAAGCTACCTAAGCCAATATATTTAATATCTCTTTTGCGGTTACTTGGAGGCTTGAGCTGAAGCGACATATTGCAATCGAAGTTCTAAGGGAAGTGATTATTCTAGTTGGTATTTAGTTGTAAAGTTGAGCTTAATTAGAATATATATATCTCTCAGTGGAATCTCATGAGACTTTTTTTAATTAACCGATGATAAAAATCCGTACCGCAAATAGCCGAAAGGGGAGGCCTAAAAACAATAATTCTATATTCCAAAATCTTTGACTACAAATCTATAATTTATGAATATACCCAAATCTGAACATAATATACAATAATAATTAATAATACATTATAAACTAGTAGATAAAACAGCAACCTAGTTTTAAAAACTATTGAACAAGAACCGAAAGACCAACAAAAACTGCAAACTTATAATTCTTGAGATGCTTTTGAAGATTTGCCTGACTTCTTTGGCAACAAGTTTTGGTGAATGTTTGGTAAGACACCACCTTGAGCAATGGTAACATGACCCAATAATTTATTTAATTCTTCATCGTTTCTGATGGCTAATTGCAAGTGTCTTGGAATAATTCTGGATTTCTTGTTGTCTCTAGCGGCATTACCAGCCAATTCTAAGATTTCAGCAGCTAAGTATTCCAATACAGATGTCAAGTAAACTGGAGCACCACTACCAACTCTTTGAGCGTAGTTACCCTTTCTCAATAATCTGTGGACTCTACCAACTGGGAAAGTTAAACCAGCCTTGGCTGATCTAGAAGTTGAAGCCTTTTCGGCACCTGAAGCTTTACCTTTACCACCGGACATTATGTAATTTAGTGTTTATGAACTGTAAACGTAAAAAAAGAATTCGGATACGTGAAGAGATAGAAGAATTCCATAATTATTTATATTTACATGGTAACAGGTCAACACTTCCAACAGAGTTGCAGATTCGAACTGTCATTAACTAAAGGCCAAAGTATATTTCACTGGCGCATTTGTGGAGTTGTACTCACGTTTACACAAACATGTGTGTAAATATAGGACCTAAATTAGACGCGAATTGGCTGCGCGTAAAATTCAGAATGTCTAAGTAAATTTGAGACATGGTGAATGCAAAAAATAAACAGAGATTAGGAGATTAAGAGTAGTGATAATCGAGAGTGGGAGAGTGCAGGTGCAGGCTTATAGCCATAGGCTGGAATCTACTCACGTAATGAGTTCCATTTAGAAGGATTTATATATAAGCAAGATTCATGTCATTTGTTTTTCTGTATAAATTTTTTTAAAACCTTTCTTTTCTTCTTTTCTTTCTAGTATTGTATCCAAATATCGAATCAAAATGGCCCCTCCAAAAGCTGAAAAGAAACCTGCCTCCAAAGCCCCAGCTGAAAAGAAACCAGCTGCTAAGAAGACTGCTTCTACTGAAGGTAAGAAGAGAACTAAGACCAGAAAGGAAACTTACTCTTCTTACATTTACAAAGTCTTAAAGCAAACTCACCCAGATACTGGTATTTCACAAAAGGCTATGTCTATCATGAACTCTTTTGTTAATGATATTTTCGAAAGAATTGCTTCCGAAGCTTCCAAATTGGCTGCTTACAACAAAAAGTCTACTATCTCTGCTAGAGAGATCCAGACTGCCGTCAGATTAATCTTACCCGGTGAATTGGCTAAGCACGCTGTTTCTGAAGGTACTAGAGCTGTCACCAAGTACTCTTCATCGTCTGCTTAGGCTAATTTGAACTGAATTGTTCATTTGTTATTTTGGGGTTTTCAATATATATTGCGTATATATATTATGTATTATTCTTTATTTTGTATATTAGTTAAAATATAAAGTTTTTTGAAATTTGATGAAATAGTAGTGAATGAATTGATCCATCATAGAGGACTTGATGATGTCAATATTTCGGTGGTAATATGGCTGTCGATATGAATTGGATATTTAGTTGCGAAATATAGAAGAAAATAAACCTCAGAGAAAATCACAAAAACTATCAGGCTAGTTACTATTCACAAGGAAAGTGGTATTATGAGCGATTCCGGTACGAGGCATGAATAGAAAGTAAAAACACTGCTAAAAGCGATATATAGGGGTCGTGTCAAACCTCTAAAAGATGGGGAAACCGTTTGGAGATATTTTTTAATTTAACTAGGTTCGAAAAAATGAGTGCTAACTAGAATACTGTGTTGTTTACGAAATGTGTTCGACAGTAATGTGGCCCACGAACATACGAGCTGTTGTGTAGAGACATGATAGATCGGATGTAAAATATAACACACGGTCTACATTTGACGATTCTGTGGGATTCTGTGTGAGGGAAAGAGACTAAAATTTCCCCCATTTTGCGAATTTCATTCCAGTTACGAATTCTTTGTTTAAACTTTTTACCCTAATTTTTCTATGTTGTGACTGATCTTGACATACACATTAGCTAAACTTGTAGGAAGCTGGTCATCACCAGTATGACCCACCTTGAAATTAGTTTTACTTTACGTACACCCCAGTGAAAAATTTTCACGGTAGATTTCAACTCTGCTACCTATAGTAAAAAAATAATAAGACGTAGCATGAGCAAAAAAAAAATAGCGATGGACAATGCTAAGCGTATGTTTATCCGAGGCAACAGGAATTTCATTTGCAACAGTCTTAGATTAACTTACAACTGCCAGGAGATTCTGGTTCATGGGAGAATGTAGATATGCCGATCAACTGACGTTTAATAAAATCGGTGATTAGAAAGCCTAGCTCTCGCTTCATGATCATTGCCGTCACCACCTTGAAAAAAAAAATAGACCTTCACTACTGCTGCCACAATGAATGTTCCAATGTCGTGGACAACCGGAGATAATTTTTTTCTCGCACGATAGCACTACCTGGTTACGGTATGGCATTTACTCATGGCTGGCAATACTTTGGAGGCTTCTCTGATTTAGGAACCTATTCATGGGGTGTATAAGAATTTTGCCATACATATATGATCACGCTTTTTAGCAAAAAGCGGGGGTCCTGTATAGATCACCCATCGCTGAGGAAAAAGTAAACAAATCACAATACTATATAAAACATTGTCATTCCCCAGATTTGTTTGACAAGCGATAACCTGGGCTACCTGTTGTATTGTGATTTCAGAATCTTGCAAAGATTCGTTAGTTCTGTACCATCTATAATACTTAAAATACTGTGTGTACTAAATCCACCGCTTCCAACAGTATAATCCTATCCTGACCAGCCGTTTGTCACGCTCTCATTTTTTATTCCATACATTTTGTGTCACGTAAAATTTCTGTTCGTTCGGATAAATTTTTAGCTTGATCACATCATTCGTTAGTAGCGGCAACGTGATTCACCACTTTGCTATTACTTATATATTAGTGATTGTCACAGTTTGAGAAGAGATTATAAGTGCAAATATTCATTTTGCGCTAGCATCATCGGTTCTATTTCAGTTTCAGTCCCTGTTGATTTTAGATTGCTGTTCCAAAAAAAGTTTGCTATTACTTTAATCAACCGCATATAAAAAGTAATTAACATCTGCTTAGCATATTCTCCATATCAAAAGGAGACCGTACTATATTATTCCATACTAGAGAAAAAACTGTGTTTGTCTTTCAATTTATATTGTAGCAAACACCTTATTTTTGTTCTAGAATCATTTTTTGCATCACTGGAAGAATTTTTTAGATTGATTCATTCCTCCCCTCCCCCGCAAAACCACAAAATCAAGCTTCAATTTCAACTGTTTTTTACAACTTTGACTGCTTATAATTTTCAAGCTCCATTGTATTTCATTTTCAGTAAATAATCGATACGCCATGAAAGTTTTGTCGACTTATCTAATCCTATCATTGACTTGGATATCATATTCCTCCTGTTTAGTCATCCCAAATCTCAATGACTTGATAATTACCGCTGAAACCACAAGAGCGCCAGCTGTATCTTATTATCAATCAATTTTAGCTAGCTATTTACCAGGTTTCTTGTTGCAACAAGACATCGACACTACTAGACTTGATAAAGATGTGAATAGTGACTTCGAATTTTGGATTCAACGTCAAAAGGAGATCAGTTTCCAAGGTATCCTCAATAATATTGGTGGCATAAGCTCAACCTTATCGGAATCCGAAGTTAGTAAGGGTGCCGTGATTGCATCTCCATCAAAATCGAAGCCAGATTATTTTTACCAGTGGACGAGAGATGCTGCATTAACTATCAAATCATTAATTCACCAAATTGACGATAAGCAATTTAAGAACATTGAACCTGTCAGAAATATCGTTGAAAGTTATATCGAGAACAACTATTATATTCAAAGATTAGATAATTTATCTGGTAAATTTAACGATGACTCTAAATCAGGGTTAGGAGAACCAAAGTTTTACCCTAACAATAAACCATTTGAAAAGAATTGGGGTAGGCCTCAAAGAGATGGACCTGGTTTGAGAGCGATTACCGTTTTGAGTTACATTTCATTGCTCAATAAATATCAACAGCCATTTGGAAACCAATTTTTAAATAATCAAACTTTTGTTTACGAAGAGATTGTTAAGCCTGATTTGATTTATATCATTAAGAATTGGTACAAGGAAGGTTTTGATTTATGGGAAGAAGTTAACAGTCATCACTTTTACACCTCAATAACTCAGTTAAGTGCCTTGAAATCGGCTTTGATTTTCATCAATGAAAATAATTATCCCGAAACCAGCCAATTTTTGAGCCAATTGAACCAAACTTTCAATAATTTGAAACAATTTATTGAATTTGACTCAGGCTATAAATCTAATACTTTACCTTACATAATCGAGACTCCATCTTTATTAAAGTCAGGCAAGCGTGGTGGTTTGGATGCAGGTACTTTATTGGGTGTATTGCATGCCCATAATATAGAGTTCGGTAATTATGATGATATTCCTTTTGATGTCGATAGCAACTATCTCATCAACACTTTAAGTGCTATGATAGCTGATATGAAGTACAGATATCCAATAAACCATCCCAAGATTGGCTTTGAAAATGCCATTGGTGTTGCTCTTGGTAGATACCCTGAAGACATTTATGATGGTTATGCCACTTCAGAAGGAAACCCATGGTTTATTTCTACTGCATCTGGATCAGAAATTATTTACAAACTCATTCACAAATTAATTTCTTCAAAACAAAATATTATTATCAATCAACAAAATAGAGAGTTCTTCAAGCAATTCATCGATTTCGATAAGATTCCATCGCAAGATTTGATTATCTCAAAAGAGACCAATTCGAATGCTGATGTTATAATTAGATTTGGATCTCAAACTTACAAAACGTTGGTCTTCAATTTGTCTTCATTTTCTGACTCGTTTTTAGAAATAGTAAAAGATCATGTTGACAGCAACGGCAGTATGTCTGAGCAATTTAACAAATACCACGGATTCATGCAAGGTGCAAGAGATCTAACTTGGAGTTACAGTGCAGTTTGGAATGCATTTAGATGGAGAGAGAAGACTTTACAAATTTTAGATTCAACTTTTAGATTATAAAAGGAGTTATAGAGTTAAAAGCAAGAGAAGTTCGACAAATCAAATTTAAAATAAATTTTTTTATTTTAATGTTTCCAATGACTTGATGATAATGGATAATGGGTTTACATTTTTAACTATTGTTTACTGGGTATTTTTATCTTACAGTTATTTTTTTTTAAATTTTTATACATTCTTTATACAGTTTCTTACATCTTTTTATATTTTTTATTTCATTCTACATTATATATACAATTAAGATTTTATGATTAGCCAAAGTAAAGATGACAGTAGGTCTATTCTTTTTCCATGTTATTGACAGTCTCAAAAATTGAGACATGTGTAAATTTAGAGTCTTCCATGGAGTTGTAACAGTCGGGAGTTCTATCAAGCAATTCTTCCATTTCGTTGTCATCCAAAAGTTGATACGATTTAGAATTGGCATTGAATTCGTAACGATAATTAGTGCTGTCATCATTGGCTGTTTCATCGTCATTATACTTGAAGTTTGTTTTGGAAAAATCAAGCAACTCCTTAACACTGATATCGCTAGTAGCACCATTTTCTATTAAGGATTTTAGTTTATTGAATTTAAATTGACCCAAATTTATAATTAGCTTTTCTAGGAATCTTTTAGATGAAGATTTCGTAATTAAAATCTCTTCTATCGAATTTGAAATCAACAACCTGTAAATTTTAACAGGTTTTGTTTGCCCAATTCTGTGGACTCTATCAATCGCTTGCAAATCCATTTGAGGATTCCAATCATTGTCAAATAAAATTACAGAATCGGCGGCAACCAAGTTAATTCCTAATCCACCTGCCCTTGTGCTCAATAAAAAAACCTTACGATCCAACATGTTATTGAATTGATTAATTTGTTCATCTCTATCTGCTTGAGATGTTGAGCCATCCAAGCGGCATATATGAATCCCTCTGAAACTCAACCAGTCCTGAATCAAATCTAGAACTTTAGTGAATTGACTAAAAATTAAGATCTTGTGCTTTTTTTTGATGAGTGAATCAATTAATTGATCTAGGACTTGAAATTTAGAAGAATTTTGAAGCAATATATCCATGAACTTTGATTCCGTTTTAGATGATTCGACATTAATTAAAAATGGTTCATAGTAAATATATGGCGAGTTACAAATATTTCTAAGTTGCATAGTCAAATTTTGAAGCGATAAGTTTCTAATTTCTTTCGAAATTTTAGAGTATAAATAGATTAGGATGCGTTGTTGTTTATCTGCTTTTGATAGTTTCGGGCGGCTCGAAACAAATGATTCGTAAGTTTCTTCGTCTTTTTCGGAGACACTACTTGTAGCCTCTTCAAATTCGTCATCAGACTCGGACTCTTTATAGTTCTTTAACACTCTATCTGCTTTCGCAATTCCTTGTATCTTATTATCAGCTTCTGACTGTAAGAACTTATCAATCAAATCAAATTCGTTGCGAAATAGATCATAGTGATTATAGCGAATAAAATCTTTCAAGTACACCTCTACCAAGCTATAATGTAATTGGCCGTTAATACAATCATAGTATAGCTTCTTTTGTAGATTACTTAACGGAATATGAATAAGATATTCTTTTTTGGGAGGTAAATCCTTAATAACATCTCTCTTCAATCGTCTTAACAAGAAGGGTTTGAGAATCGTATGCAAATTTTTGACTAAATTTTGTTGAATATTGACTTTCATTGCCTTTTTTGTATCGTCGTCTTCTTCGCCTATGTCATTTGCTAAATTTGTTAACTCGTCAAAATTAAACCATTGTTGAAACAACTCTAAATCATGGAAAATTTCTGGCAAAATAAAATTCAATAGAGACCATAATTCATTCAAATTATTTTGCAAAGGAGTACCTGTTAACAATAATCTATTTGAAGCATTTAATTGCTTCAAAAACTTAATAAGAACGCAGTTGTTGTTCTTTAATCTATGCCCTTCATCAACAATCAAGTATTTCCAATCTACTAAGTTTAACTTTGAATAATCTTTAATGGAAGTTTCATAAGATGTCAATACAACATCTAAGTTATTAGATTTTATCTTTTGAAACAAATTGATCTTTGCTCTTTCGTTTTTTGTGCCGCTATACTTAAAAACATTTACCTTCGGAGAGAACTTTTTAAATTCATTTTCCCAATTGGACAATGTTGATAATGGAACAACGATCAAGAATGGTCCCGGCATATCATTTTCAATAAGGAACGACAAAAATGCGATACATTGTAAAGTCTTCCCAAGACCCATTTCATCAGCAAGAATTCCATTCAAACCATTTCTGCACAATGTTACCAACCATTCTAAACCATCAAGTTGATAGTCCTTTAACTTCGCTCCTGAAACCAATTTTGGCTGCTGGATAGTTGAGCTATCTTGTGAACTTTCTATTGCTTTCTTAGTGGATTTAGTTGAATCTGATATCTTGGTACCTAGCATTGAGGTTATGTCATGCTGTATCTTGGCTTTTTTGGATTTGGTTCTATTCTTTTTGGTGGGCGTCTTTTCCGGAGTTGGTTGCTGCTGCTGCTGCTGCTGCTTCCTGTTAGACAATGTACTCTGTAAAATATTATCTGCTATTATCTGCGAATATAGTTGAGACTGTTGAATTAGATTATTCAATCGAGTTAGTTTATGATCTCTCGATAGCTTGTTGAAATCAGCCTGTTCTTTGTCATTGAATGTTCCGGACCCCTGCTCTTGAATCAAATCATTCAAGTGAGTTTCACTTTCATTTTCGGTGCTTTCTCTGCTAAATGAGTCCATTGGATTTACGATATTACACTCCTTGTACGCTGTAAATGATAGTAGTCAGTCGTTGGTTAGACGCGTTAGAACATTTTTTTCTGTCTTATTTTGATGTATAGAGGCTCACTACCGAATTTGGAAGTCTATGTAAAACAGAGAACTGTCAAGCTGATTTGACCGTCATAAATCGTAAGCTGCATTTTCTACATCCTTGTTGTGTAATTCAGTATTTTCAAGTAATCCTGGCACTATTGCCGTTAGCAGTCATCAATAGTCTTATTCGCAGATTTCCACTAGAAAATATAAAGTAAGCAATTTCCTATGAACATCTTAGCAGAAGTCTCTTATCTATATTCTACTAACAGAATAGTAACAAGGGGTTTCATTCATAAAACGAAAGTCTTAGCTACACAAGACATCTTTGAACTTCTAGACACTACTAAAGCTTTGATTTGCAGAATTTTATTGTTTGGCAATTTGGCTGCCAAACTACTTAAAACTAGAAATGGTCAATAAAAGAGTCAGAATCAGAAAGAAGAAAATGAGGGCAGCAAAAGTTAAAAGAGAAAACGAAGAGAAACAGTCTGATATAATTGAAGATTCATTCTTTGATGATACTTTTACAGATGCCAGTGAAGGATTTGAGGATATAGATGAAGTTGTATCCAACGAGCAGTGTCATGATCTAGAAAGCAATATTAAATTCTTGGATAGAGAAACCAAAATCTATATCGATGAGCCATTAGGAGATGATACGTCTTTCCAAAATGAGTATTATCTGCCAGAAGGAATTAGTGATCTTCCAAGTTTTGTAAAGCAACATCACCCTAGTATCATTTCAGTAGAACCTACAGAAAGTCCTTCTGAAGAAAGATATAGCATTCCGCTTCCCTCTATTAGTCTTTTGGATGTATCCCATTGTAAGATTAATTGGTTGAATAACATCTTGTATCAAGATCCAATTTTGATAATGGGCATATTCAGCGAGTAACACCGCGCTTAATTTGCGATTACCGAATTGGGAACTATACTCTATCTTCGGAGTATGGATCCAACAAAAGAAAGGGACACACACCCAAAAAAAGTGCAATTGCAAAATTTTGCAGGTTAGTATTGACCTCACTATTAACATGTAAAATATTATTCTATTTTATACAGTTTGCAGCTGATGATGTCAATGATCAATTCTATTAATTTATCTATGTTTTAAACGTTGGCTGTTGACTCAAATGGATGAATGAATTACAAATGAAAATTTTTTCTTTATCAACATAGTTCTAACAATCTTCGATCTTGTTTATTAGGCGTTGGAGTCGATAATTGTTGAGTCATTCGATTTTTTAGCGTATTTGTTATTGTCATTTAGTGTATAGGAGTTGTTGATTTGCAAGTTAGCTTCAATATTTTTTTGACAATCTGCATTTTGGTTAGTACAACTACATTCTATTATTGGATTCAATTGTGATTATAAATTGAACGCAATATCCTGTTAGAATTATAAATTTACAATTCTTATCCTTTCAATCATTTATCTATTCAAAATACTTTTTAAAGCGGGCAATACTCAATTAATAAATAAATCTTGTCAAAGATTACATTTATTATCAATTAGCAATAAGAATTTAAGTTCATCAACGTATAAAATGGGTAGAGAAAATATTTTAAAATATCAGCTAGAGCATGACCACGAGACCGATTTCAAGTTGACCTTGAGTGAAGAAGAAAGAAGATTAATAGAGGAGAAGAAAGAAATTAAGCTGCAACCGCCTATTAAGAAGATTAAATTTCATTCAAACTTTCCATTTACATTATCTAAGGATTCTACTTTACAAGACTTCTTACATAATAATCAATACTTTGTTGAAAATATCAAGCATAATCATTCGAACCAAATCTTTGATTTGAATTCCAAGGGTCAATCACCTCACACATTATGGATTGGTTGCAGCGATTCAAGAGCTGGAGACCAATGCTTAGCGACCTTACCAGGAGAAATATTCGTGCATAGAAACATTGCAAACATCGTAAATTCCAATGATATCAGCAGTCAAGGAGTTATACAGTTTGCTATTGACGTGTTGAAAGTTAAAAAGATCATTGTTTGTGGCCATACAGATTGTGGAGGGGTTTGGGCATCATTATCTTCGAAGAAAATAGGCGGTGTTTTAGACTTGTGGTTGAATCCAATTAGACAAATTAGAGCTGACAATTTAAAGTTATTGAACGAGTGCAACAGCGATCCCAAATTAAAATCAAGAAAGTTATCTGAATTGAATATTATTAACTCTGTGACTAACTTGAAGAGGCACTCTAGTGTTTCAAAGGCATTGAAAAATAACGAAATTGAAGTATGGGGATTAATATATGACGTTTCGACTGGCTATTTAA
This sequence comes from Scheffersomyces lignicola, assembly GCA_030578435.1. Lineage (NCBI taxonomy): Eukaryota > Fungi > Ascomycota > Pichiomycetes > Serinales > Debaryomycetaceae > Scheffersomyces > Scheffersomyces lignicola. The sequence continues at coordinate 9,100 of JAJMRV010000065.1, read as the reverse complement.
GCGAAGTTGAGATTCCTCACGATGAATTTGAAGATCTATTTCATATTCACGAAGATGGTGGACACGACGAATTCAATCCTCATTAATCAGATACATAGCGATTATTTATAGAAATTTTATCCACATATGGTATAGGGAACAATTTTGCGACAATTGTAAAAAATGCGAGTGAAACTACCACGATGTCAACTGCACAATGAATAAAGTTTTTCAACGTACGGTAGCAAAATGACATAAACTTTTGATGATTAATCTATTAAGGACATTTACAGAGCAAATAAAAAAAACATAACTAAGTAGACTCCCATTTCAAGTTGAATCTCCCTTCGGGAATTTTATAGTCCTCGATAGCTTGGAAAACTTCGTCTACAGTAGTTGCAACTTTAATAATTTCGCCATTTTTGACGGAAACAAATTCATTTTTGATGGAATCTTCAATAAACTTCAAGAAGTTGTCGTAGAAACCATCAATGTTGAAAATAACAATCGGCTTATTGTGGATGTTCAACTGGAACCAAGTCACGACTTCCATCAACTCTTCTAAGGTACCGTAACCACCAGGTAAAGCAATGAAAGCATCAGACTCTTCTCCCATTAATCTCTTTCTAGTATGCATATCTTTAACCAATGTGGTCTTACCGTATTCCTTAGAATCAGGAATTGGAGTCGATCCGTCGTGATTGTCTATGGATTCTTTCAATTTATCGTTTAACTCGTTTTCGGTAGTTCTCTCTCTACTAATCAAAGCCTCTGGTATAATACCATGAACATAACCCCCATTAGTAGCACAACCTCTTGCAACAGCACCCATTATACCAGTAGATCCACCACCATAGACCAAACCCCAATTCTTGTTGGCCATCTGGGTACCTAACTTTGTTGCTTGCTCAGCATACTCAGCTTTATTTCCAAATGAAGAGCCGCAGAATACACACACTGTCTTTTCCGGTTTTGAAGTAGTCATTGTTGATGCAGATTAATATTTATATCGATTGATTATTTACTAGAAATACAAAATTGAAATCAAGGAAGAAGAAAGAAGAAGGAAGCTAATGAACGTCTTTAAGTAGTCGGTGAATCTTCGTTCTGTGGAGAATATTAGTCACTGCATACAAAAAACACATGAATCCGCGGCACATCCGATTCAGATAAATTAGCTACAGCACCCAAATGTTCCGATGGGAATTGCTGATTTAGACTTGCAAAAGGAGGCAGCGAATTATAGTCATTTGACACAGCTTTGATGTGGGCTAAACTAGGACTTTATTTATAATTTCCACATGCGCTGAACCAGCAGTGTGGCAATGGCAGAAATATCAAAGCTTAATGGCGATTTTACATAGAAGTACATTACGGGTGTCACCATTGGATTCGACTCTGCTAGGGAGAACAGCATAAATCGGCCTGTTTGCAGTAAATCCCATCCATGCCGATGCAGAATGCAAGCAGACAGTGTCACACAGAAACACCAGCAAGTCACGTGCCGAGGAGCACACTTCCGGTTCTGGAGTTTTGAGACACGTCCGGTTTTTGTGATTTTTCTAGACGCGGACCTTCGTATATTTGAAGTACATATTAACAAAGGAGCTTAGGACAAGGAACAATAGCGCATTATCTTATCTAGGTAAGCAAATCCTATAGACGATGGATGCTCTGTGGTCAATCTTGTTTGTCCAGAGACCCGTCACATAAATACACACGCATTGGCTGAAAGAAGTTTGTACTTGTGGTTCTGCATTTATAGTCCGAGTCTAATTTAAGGTACCTTTCATATTTTGCAGATCGCGTCTCAATTTAATAGCGATCGTCTAGGAGGCTTTCAGGATATATACCGTTATTTTTGTCAGTAAATAACATTTATCGAATAACACGCTACACGCAGCCTACCACCATACTATGTCACGGAAACTCAGCAGACAAGATCTTTTCGATCAGTTAGACAATCTAGTGCTAGAGTCCGTAGAGGATGACCACGCAGAGGTGCTATCACTGCTCCTGGATACTTCGGCTACTCCGCATGCTAAAAAGCCATTCCGTTCCGTCTCTACGAGTTCGTCCAACTCCTTTACTTCGGTGACTTCAGCCACTACCACCATAACAAACTCCACCTCCATACATATCAGCGACGACTCTAATTTCAAGATACGATCGTTCAACCTCAAAAACACCAAAGACGCTAACCGGGTGCTACATAAAGAAATAACGTACCATCACCAAAACCTCACCAACATCCTAGATTATCTAGTGGATATTCTCGAGTTTGAGAATAACCAAATCATATCGGAGTTAAACACTGCGGTTGATAACATAGCGAGTTCAGTACCGTACAATACCCACAAAATAAAGCTCACGCTCCAGTTGAATCTGAAGCCTGGTGATGATAGATAATGTTTAATATATGATTTGCAGCGCGCGCCTTTACGATAGACAAATGCACATACATAGATAGACTGTACATAATACATTTGCTATACTCTTATAAACCTTTGAATGCAAAACTGCTGAGATTGGCAGGAGGTCCCGATCCCTTAGAAGCAGACCTGGAGTCACGTTCCGAATTAGTAGTAGTGGGCGTAGCCACATTACTGCTGGCGTGCTTGTTGCTGGAACTGGTCGTGTTTTCACGTGGTTCCAATTCTAGCGAGATCTGGTACTGCTCTTCGACACTAGGACACTTATCAAACCACGAATCGAGGTACTTCTGGATTTCGACCACGCTCTGGAAATTGTAGCCCGTAGCCTTGAAACGGTCTATACCACTCACAATCTCATACGTTTTGGAACGTTTGGCGAAATTGATCATTCTGGTTCTATTGAGCAACACATCGGGGTTCCCGTGATACACAAATGTCAAGTCACTAAGGAAGACACCGAAGAATGGCACACACGGCTCGCTGCCGATGAATTTCAACACGTCACGGTATTCATTGAAGTTACGGGACGAGTTCATCAACTTGTTCATGTTCTGCAAATGCAGGAGCGAGTCCGTGTGCACGTATTTCCAGGTTTTCTTCAACCGGTGGATAGGAGATGAATACAAAGCCGAGATGATGGCGGTCATAGACGAGAAGTTGTTGTACTGACGGCACTTCTCGGCCACCTGCACAAAGTAACGGATGATCTGTACTCTTCTCTTAGCGTCGTTCTTGCGCAAGATCATATAGGCCACGTAATTGGTCAACTGGTTGGACGCCTTGATAAAGCTCTGGATGTTCTCAATGGTCTCGTTCAAGCCCGACTTGTTGCCCCACACCTTCGACAAACAGGCAAATTTGGAGATCTTCGAGTACAAACTGAATTCACGGATGGTGAGTTGTCGGGCGAGCTCCACGTAGTCAATGTCTAGTAACTTCATCTTCTTGGAGATGAGTGAGCCCTTGACCAAGGGGGCGGGCGGCTTTGTGCTGGGGATCACGGGCACACGCTCAACGTACACCATTTCGCCGCGCAACAAGCGCAGCAAGTCGTTGGCCAACTGCTTGCCGATGGAGTAGTTCTGAACCACAGCTGACTGGCTGAACAAGAGCCACTTGCGGAGGATGGTGTCGTTGTAGTACGACTTGGACCAGTGCTTCTCCACCAAGAGCTTCATGATGTTCATGACGCGGATGCGGATGGGGTTCTGTTTCTTGGTGATCCAGGTGTTGTACTCCTCGTAGCTCAAGCCCTCCGGGGCCTCGATGTTGAAACGGCTGATCAACAAGCCGATCAACTCACCCAAGGACATCATGGTAGCAAAGGTAAACAAGAAGGCCGAGTTAAAGCTGCTGTCGAACAAGTCGTGGTGGGTCAAGTGCGCCACCAACGCCTCCTTGGTGCCGCCCTTGATGCTGCCCTTCAAGTCGAGCAACAAATCGTACTCCTCATCGCCCTCCAAATACCACGGCAAGTCCTTCACCTTCTTGTGGCCGCCGCTGTAGTACGAGTGGTCGTCGGACTTGTCGCTCAAGATGGTGTTGTTGCGCTCGATCACGAGCAACTGCACGTTGAAATCGTCGTGCATGACGCGCGTGGCGTAGTTCAAGATGGTCTCACGCTCGTCAACGAGCTGCTGCACCAACCCCAACAACGAGTCAAAGAACTGAGCGCCGCTCGACAAGTACGACAACATCAACGTGTCCGGGTTGACCGAGATGGCGTCTCCCTTGGCGCGGTTGATCTGCTCGGACAAGATGTTGGTCAACAAGAGAGACGCCTTCTCAGTCGGCAACTTCAAGATGTCCCGGTCGTAGAAGAGCGGATCCTCCTCGCGCAAGCCACGGAACACCTCGGGATCGTCCAACGTCAACGTCTGGGTGGCCATGATGATCTTGAGGATGAGGTTGTGGAACTCCTGCTTGGTCTGGAAGAACTCGAGCACGACGGGGTAGTCGAACGTCAAGTTGGACCGCGACTCGCGCGCCGCTTTCGGTGGCGGCAGCGGCATCCGGGCCATGTCCGGGCCCGCGTCCGCGTCCGCGTCTTGCGACGAATAGCGCCGGATGAGGCAGAACACGGTGAAGTCGAACGACTCGAGCAAGTCGACCATAGAGCTGGCGTAGTACAAGTACTTGTAGATGAGGCGCAAGATGTGGGTGTTTCTGTCGTTTTTCAAGGCCGTGTTGTAGTAGAGCGCCTGCGAGTCCGGGTTGAGGTACTCGCTGGTTTCGGTGCCCAACTTGGCCATCTCCTCGACAAAGTGGTACAAGGAGTCGTACGCCTGGTGGTCGATGATGACCTTGGAGTGGTGGCGGTTCTTCAAGTCGTCCCCGCTGACGTTGAGCACGGGGTTGTTGGTGGTGAAGAACGGGTTGCACCAGTTGCCGCCGTTGAACTCGTCGGTGATGAAGCGCGGGTACGTCTGCGGCAACACATCGTAGCGGTCCTCGCCCTCGTCCTCGGACGCGTCGGACGAGTCGTAGTCGGAGCGGCGGATGACCTTGTCGCGGCTCAAGCGGGTCATGATCTTGACGAGCGCGTTCATGTTTAGCCGCAATGTGCGCATCTCGTTCTCGATATGCTGGTAGTAGCTGACCAACTCGGCGCCGGCACCGGCGCCGGCCAAGCTGTCGCAGGACACGCCGGGCGAGAGAGACCCGGTCGTGTCCTGCGACAGCTGCCGCACCGTCGACACCGACGACGCATTGGACTGGTACGAGGAGCCCGGCTTGCCGCTGGTGGACTTGTTGAGCCGGAAGATGTCGAAGCTGAACAACTGGCCCTCGGAGGTTGCCTGCAGGTGGTGCATGACGCTCAAGTGCAAGATGCCGTTGATGTACACCTGGGCAAACAGCGACGCAATGCGCTTGAGCTTGCGCCGCACCGACCGCTCGTACGGGGTGTCGTTGAAGTCGTGCTGGTTGAGGCGGCACGCGGCAAACACGATCGAGATGATCTTGTTCAACCGCAGAAAGTGCGTGCTGAACAACTGCTTGTTGTGGTCCTTCAACGACTTCAGCGACAAGTCGAGCAAGTAGTTGAACTGCTTCTTCAACTCGCTCCACCGCGCCAAGTCCTGCGGGTGCAGGTAGAACAAGTGGTCCACCGCGAAGAAGGGCCGCGAGAAGTGGTGGTACGACAGCGCGCCCGAGCTCTGCGACATGGACAGCGCGCTCAGGTCGCGCTTGAGTGGGTCAAAGCTGGCGGGCTCGTCACGGGCGTCGAGCACGTCGCCGGCGTCGGACCCCCGCTGGCTGTGCACGGGCACGACCGTGTTGTTGCTGATGGTGGAGGCGCCGGGCACGGCCACCTTCGGCGGCATGTCGCCAGGCTCAAACTCGGTGCCGGGGAGCTGCGTGCAGTACACGTCGAGCTGCTCGTTGTAGAACACAAAGTCGCCCTGCGACGTGCACCGCGGGATCCACACGAGCAACTGCTTGTGGTCGTGCTTGTACCGCCGGCAGAGCGCCTCCACCTCCTCCACGGGGGTGAATGTGACGGTGTTGTCGCCGTCGCCGTGGCCGGTGTCGGCGGGCGTGAGTGTGTGCAGCACGGACGGGTTCTGGTGCGACGCCACGGTGCTGACCGACGCCTGGTGCGGCGCGGCGGCGGCCGGGCCCGCCGCCGGCACCGGCTTGCTGTCGGACGGGATGCTTGTCTCGGAGCTGGCGAAACTGACCACCGAGTTCTTGCGGGTCAGGTTGCTGGGGGTGTTCTTCTCCGACTCGGTAAGGTTCTTCTGGAGAAGGTTGGCGAAGGTGGGGATGAGCACGTTGGCGGCGGTGTTGGCGGCCGTGATCAGATCGAGCTCCTTGTTGCTGCGGAGTTTGTTCAACACCGGCTGCACGTAGTTGACCGAGCGCACGTAGTTGTGCGGGAACCAGCCGCGCTGGAGCTCGCCGGTGTTGGTGATGATGACGCCGTCCCACCACCCGGTGTCCGACTTCAGCAACACGTAGATGGTATCGCCGAGGTTGAGCGGGAGATGCGACGGCTGGGTGCCGGGGAACTCGTAGAGCGCGATGACGGTGTCGAGGTGCTTGAGCGGCTGGTCCACGCGCACCTTGGTGTCGTGCGGCGCGATGACGTCGGGCGCCACCTCGTCCATGTAGTGGGCCATGGTGGGGTGCCGGTTGGGGCTGTTTGCAAAGGTGGCAAACGGGCCGGAAAATGGGGCTGTTTCGGGGGCGGAAACGGGCGAGCCACGGGCAATTCGTGGCAGCGGATTCGGAGGCTGCGTGCGGGCCGGGTTGGGGGGCTGCTGGGGGCGCTGGCGCTGGGATGGGTGCTGGGCCGGGTGCTGGAGCGTATACTCCTTTTGGCAGAGAAAAATGCCCTGTGCAACCAGCAAAAGTGTCCGGGGGTTTTTGCGGGTTGGCGCGGTCACGTGCAAGGCCTCGTGCACACGAGCTCGTGCAGGCCAGCGTGTGTGTAGTGACGGGCGCCGGTGCGGCGGGGCTGCTTCCAGGGTTTCCGTGTACGACTCAGCGGCGGAGCGGCCGGTGGAACGCTGTCTGTGGTGGTGGTGGTGGCGCTGTGGTGGAGTTGTGTGCTCTTCTGGCGGGGCACGACCGGCGCAAACTGCAATTCTCGTTTGCACTTTTGCACTGGCTGCAACTTCGTCTCACCACTGCAGCCGGCGATAGCGCCCAGTCGGGCTGCTCCGGCCGGCTCATAGTGAGAAATGCTCCATACTAGTCAGTACTTGCACGAATTACACATATCGGTGTTTGCGCGCACTAGACATAATTGCTAGCACTCAATATACACACTATCACTCACACTCGTTGCACACCATACCATTGCACACCCATATCTATACACACATCCATACACACCCATAGACACCAACGCACACCAATACACACACCAGCAATGATCTATCACCAGGTGCTGGTGCACCCATCCAGCGTCGGTGGAGGTCCCCGTTCGCCTAACCGTATGCACTGAGCCGCACCAACCAAGTATCCGAGCCATTACTGCCCAACCGCCCATCGCAACACCTGGCCCACCTGCATGCGACCCAAAACCACCTGTCATTCCTCGCTTGCCCGACACGTCCCGCAACAGCAGTGTCAATAACACGGTGCGTCACGTGCCGATCATGCCATTTTCGCACTTCTGGTTTGGCCCCAAAAAAATGGCTGCGTCTGGTGACGGACCATTTTTTTAGGGGAGGAACAATTGGCGCTACAAGTGGTATGATGAAGGAAAAAAACAAGCTGGGCCAGGGCTTTTGCCAGGTGTATGGTGCTCCTGTGAGGGGAGCCATGTGGTCGTACTGCAGACGCTGAGCATATATTTTTTAGGAGATGGCGGATTTGGCGCTAGGTGATGGCTAACCCCGTAATGCGATTCGACCCGTGTATAAATAAGCGGCAATATGGCACCCATCGCAAACGAGTAGTGTCTCTTTCTCCTCTTCTCCTGCATCGCTATACTTTGTTCTACCCAGGATATCTTATACATACAAACACACACACATCAAAAATGGTTAAAGTCGCTATCAACGGTTTCGGACGTATCGGACGTTTAGTCTTGAGAATCGCCTTGGAAAGACCCGACCTCGAGGTGGTCGCCGTCAACGATCCCTTCATTGCTGCCGACTACGCTGCCTACATGTTCAAGTACGACTCCACCCACGGCAGATTCAAGGGCACGGTCGAGTCGGAAGGTGACACGTTAGTGATTGACGGCAAGAAGATCCACGTTTTCCAGTTCAAGGACCCCGTCGACATCCCCTGGGGCAAGTACGGCGTCGACTTTGTGATTGAGTCGACCGGTATTTTCACCAAGTTGGCCGGCGCCCAGAAGCACATTGACGCGGGTGCCAAGAAGGTGATCATCACGGCCCCCTCTTCGGACGCCCCCATGTTCGTGGTGGGTGTCAACGAAGAGAAGATCACCAAGGACTTGACTATTCTCTCCAACGCCTCGTGCACCACCAACTGCTTGGCACCCTTGGCCAAGGTCATCAACGACAACTTTGGTATCAAGGAGGGATTGATGTCGACGGTGCACTCCATCACGGCCACCCAGAAGACGGTTGACGGGCCTTCGCACAAGGACTGGAGAGGCGGCAGAACCGCCTCGGGAAACATCATCCCCTCGTCCACGGGTGCGGCCAAGGCGGTCGGTAAGGTGATTCCCGAGTTGAACGGCAAGTTGACCGGGTTGGCCTTGAGAGTGCCCACCACGGACGTGTCTGTGGTTGACTTGACGGTCAACTTGGAGAAGCCCACCTCGTACGAGGAGATCTGCGCCGTGGTGAAGAAGGCGGCGGAGGGTCCATTGAAGGGCGTGTTGGGCTACACCAGCGAGGACGTTGTGTCGTCAGACTTCGTCACCTCGAGCTACTCGTCTGTGTTTGACGCCAAGGCCGGTATCTTGTTGTCTCCCACGTTTGTCAAGTTGATCTCGTGGTACGACAACGAGTACGGCTACTCCACCAGAGTGGTGGACTTGTTGGAGTACGTGGCCAACTTGTAGGGGCTGCGGGGGAGGTATATAGGCTTGTAGTTGCCAATGCACGATGCAGAATTGCAGACACGCAGAGTTGCCGGCTGCGAAACGGCTCCTAACCAGCAATGGCTCCGGTTCAGGCACCCCGCGATTGCTACCGGAGCCACCGGCCAACCCGTTTGCCAATACCGATATCCGGTTGTACAATCACCGGGCAAAC
>JAJMRV010000064.1:0-27909 GCA_030578435.1 Scheffersomyces lignicola | reverse complement strand
TGGTTGAGGAACAGGAGGCACCATGGCGGACATGACGGTCCACAAAGGTTCCACGTTCTCTGGCTTCAACGAGCTCAAGAATTGTTGTTTTTCAGCTGGTACTGGAGCCATTTTGAATATTGTTTATTCGAGTAGTTGTGGAAGTTCTACTGAATCAGAATGGAATTGGTGGAAGTCTTTGGTCTATAAATAGAGAAGTCCTATGTATTGCCATTCAATAAGTGGGCTAACTTATTAATAACAGGACCAATTATTTAGATCTAGACTAGCATTATCAGTACCAGTCCAGATAACTTTTCAAGGCTATGGTCTGAATAAGGAAAATATCTCCGAGACTATACCCCCGCTTCTTCGGGAGCATGTTCCGCAGCCACCAAAATGTTGCAACCAAAAAGAAAAAAATAAAAAAAAAGAGCCGACATGTGCGGGACTTCCTCAAAAACGCAAAAAGGGGTCAATCAGGCCGACTGTTTTTGATTACAATCCTGATTTGCATTGATGACTGCTCCATGCATTTCCAACTATGGACTCGGGGAAAAATCCCCACATTGTAGAGTGCAAAATTGAAATACATGAAACTGTATCTGCAATGTCACGTGACGTCGAGTGAATCTGAAAATCAGACCTGTCAAAACAGCTTTAGGTTCGACGCACCGGGCCGTTAAAATGTCAGACAAAAAAATCAGTTCAAAATGGAACAAACTGCATGTTTCGCTTGCAAGTACCCAAATTGTTCAGGTTAAAATTGGCTGCAACAACTAGAAGACAGTACGCAATGACCACGACTGCTTGGAAAAGATTAATCAGATTTGTCGGTGAAGACGGTAAAGTGTATCGAGGAGAACCTATTGTTCCAAACGAAGATTACGATCTTGGTAAGGCTGCTCTTGCTGGTGAAGAAATTAAGGCTAAGGTTGTCACTGGTGACATCTTTGGTGATGCTGTTGTAACTGACGAAGTCAAAGAGGTCAAGACGTTGTTAGGCCCTCTTAGTCAAGATGACGTTCCAATGGTCAAATGTATCGGTTTGAACTATACTCAACATATTCTTGAGACTGGTGTAAAGGCTCCACCATTTCCATCAGTATTCTACAAGCCAAGATTCTCGGTGGCTGATTTCGGTGAACCAATCCCAATCCCAAAGATTGCCCAAGAAAACCAAGTCGATTACGAAGGTGAATTGTGTGTCGTTATTGGTAAGACCGGTAAGGACATTAAGGAAGAAGACGCTTTATCCTACGTTGCTGGTTACGTCTCAGGTAACGATGTTTCAGCCAGAACCTGGCAATTAGATCCCAAATTCGCTGGTGGTGTACCGCAATGGGTCTTTTCAAAAAGTTTTGATAAGTATGCTCCTTTAGGACCAGTGCTCGTATCAACTTCTGTTATATCAAACCCAGGTATATTACAGTTAAAGACCCATATAAATGGAGAATTGAGACAAAACACTAATACTGACGACTTATTATTTAATGTCCCCAAAATTATTTCCTTTATCTCACAAGGAACTACTTTAGAAAAAGGTACTGTCATCATGACCGGCACTCCAAGTGGGGTTGGTTTAGGATTCAAACCCCCCAAATACTTGAAGCACGGTGACGTTGTTGAAGTGACAATTGAAAAAATCGGTACACTTCATAATAAAATGGATTTTATTTAGATTAGATTAGAACATTTAGATAGCAGTCTTTAGTAACATTTGTTACTGTAAGATTTTGAAAAGGAGCCTTATGGATTCCATTGTGTATCTCTCTTTGATTGAAGCCCACCAATTAAACTTTTCACTTCCCTATCATTCTGTTTTCGCAATCAAGAACCAAACCCCGCGTGAAATTTTGTTCATCTGTAAAACGACAAGATAGGGGACAAAATGTGTTTCAGGTGTAATCTAATGTTTATGACTGTGACAATAATAAGCCGAGCCATGTTAGATTACTTTATGTTGGCTCTATTCAAAGGATTGCTGTTGAATTGAGAAATATGAATTTCAAAACCCGCTCGCTAGGTTGCAAAATGGCAAAAAAAAATCGTTTGGTCAATTTCCTATCTAAAGATTATAGGTAAAGCAGATACCAACTCTGATCTTTGTATTACATGCTTTGTATAGTATAATCAATTTCCTATCAACTGATTAACCTATCTAAATATTACAGGTAGAACAGATACCAACTCTGATCTTTGTATTACATGCATTGTATAGTATAATTATCAATGTCCTATCTACTGATTAAGTAACTTCTTAATCTAAATCCTCAATCAAGATGTGCATCATCAAGCAAAGTTGTATATAAATACGCCATAATCAGTTCCGTTCCTAAATCCATAAAACACTTCTCAGATACAACATCAATAGTATATTTACTAATAAATCACATCTAATAAATTACACCTAAAAAATAATGTCAAGTTCCACTTATCCTAAAGTTAAAGTTGCAGCTGTTCAAGCTGCTCCTGTTTACCTTGATTTAGAAGCAACGGTTGCAAAGAGTGTTAGAATTATCGAAGAAGCTGCAAGTAATGGTGCTAATTTAGTTGCTTTCCCGGAAGCATTCATTCCCGGTTATCCATGGTTTGCTTTTATTGGCCATCCAGAATATACAAGAAAGCATTACCATGAACTTTACAAGAACGCTTTAGAAATCCCTAGTCCTGCAATTCAGAAAATCTCAAATGCTGCTAGAGACAATAACATATTTGTCTCTATTTCTGCTTCTGAAAAGGATATGGGAAGTTTATACTTGTGCCAAATCTGGTTTGACAACAAGGGTAATTTGATTGGCAAACATAGAAAGCTTAAACCATCAGTGGCTGAAAGATTAATTTGGGGAGAAGGCTGTGGTTCATTAATCCCAGTAATGAATACTGAAATTGGTAACTTAGGAGGCTGCCTTTGTTGGGAACATAATGTTCCTTTAGATGTTGCTGCCATGAACAATCAGAACGAGCAAATCCATGTAGCTGCTTGGCCTGGTTATTTTGATGATGAGATCTCTTCTCGTTATTACGCAATTTCAACTCAGTCGTTTGTGCTTATGACTTCCTCAATCTTTAGTGAAGAAATGAAGCAAAAAATCTGTGAAAGCCCTGAACAAAGAGCATACTTTGACACTTTCAAGAGTGGTCATACTTGTATTTATGGGCCAGATGGAGAACCCATTTCTGAGATGATCCCTGCCGAAACAGAAGGAATTGCGTATGCTGATATTGATGTTGCTAGAACCATCGACTTCAAGTATTACATTGATCCAGCTGGCCATTACAGCAACAAATCGTTGACTGCAGTCCATAATGTTTCGGACACTAAAGCAATCAAGCAAATCGGAACTCCCACTTCTCAATTCATTGGATTTGACGAATTGAATCAAGTTGATATCAAATAACTATTTGAGAATCTCAACATAGTAGAAAACTGATTGTTGGCTACTTACGACAGAACCGGCTTCTGTGTTTTGTTTGATTTATCTTTATATTTTTGTTTTAGTGTCCTTTAAGTACCCTCCCTTGTTTCCCTTAGAGTATTTAAATATATATGTTATGTTTCGTATCTTTCTAACATCATATTTGCAACCAGTAAGATCATCATTATTTGGCTGCGCACGACCAAGTCCGATCGCAATCGCGTGGAAATAAATGCATGTATGATTTATTATGTTAATTCACGGCAGTAGGTAGCGGCACAGAGAATGGTAAGGTTGAAAAAGAAAGACAATGTCTTGTCTAAGAAGTTCACTGGTCTTCAGTACTTCTTGGTTTTTTTGAATCTTGCAGTGAGAATATATTGCTCGCTCTACATGATCATATCGGACTGTGACGAAACTTTCAATTATTGGGAGCCATTAAACTTTCTATTTAGAAAGTTTGGAAAGCAGACTTGGGAGTATTCACCCGAATTCGCTATTAGGGATTACTCATATTTGTTGATTTACTACACAGTCGGATTTCCTATTTCGCTTGTGCTCAAATTGTTTGAAGCTATTGTCGGCAAAGAGTTAGCATTTACACATTCTTACTACCAATTTTACGGCTTGAGATTCATTGCATTAAACGGATTTACTTCGTTTGGGGAAATAACGTTATTCAACGGATTGAATAATCATTTCTCTCCATCTGTGGCTAATTGGTATTTGTTCTTCAGTTCAATTGCGCCAGGTATGTCACATGCTGGCGTTGCATTGTTACCATCTTCATTTGCGATGCAATGCAATATGTTGTCCATCACACACAGTTTAGCAGCATTCTCGTTTCTGGCTACGAGCACCAAGAAATCAGTTAACAATTTTGCCATTTCCATGGTTTGGATTTTAATTGGAGGAATTTTGGGCTGGCCATTTGCATTGGCGTTGGGTATTCCATTGGGTGTCTACTTAGTATTTAACTATAAATTTTGGGGTTCTGGAAAGCCAATATTTTCCATAATTCTCAGATGTTTAGTGGGATTATCTATAATATCAACCGCCAGCATTTTGATCAACAGTTTTTTTTACAAGAAGACGCTCTTTGTGCCTTTGAATATCGTGTTGTACAATGTATTCGGTGGTGACGGTGAAGGACCAGAGATATTTGGAGTGGAACCTTTCAGTTATTACATTTTCAACTTGATACTTAATTTCAATGTAATTGGCATATTAGGATTCTTGGGTGTCTTCATAAACCCGATCGTTTATAAATCATTGATTGGTAAGAGATCTATCATCTTAGTGAATTTTTCATTACCAATTTTGATATGGTCAGTAATTTTCTTTTCCCAACCACATAAGGAAGAGAGATTTCTTTACCCAATTTATCCCCTTATCAGTTTAAATGCGTCGTTGTTTTTGCTTAAAGTGTTAGGACTTACCAATCAACTATTACTGATTATCCTTGGGGATAGGTCGATAATTTTCAATAAATTGATCAAATATTTATTCGTTGGATTAACATTTGCTGTCTCAATATTAAGAATTCTAAACTTGGTCGAAAATTACTCTTCACCATTGAATGTCTTTTCGATTGTGGCACAGGAGCCAGAAGCTAAAGAAGATTGTATCTATAATGTTTGTATTGGTAGAGAATGGTATCATTTTCCTAACTCGTTTTTCTTACCAAACAACTACAGATTGAAATTCGTTCAAACTGGATTTGACGGGTTATTGCCAGGTGATTTTAGTGAAGTTGGATCTATTAACGACATAACGTCCTCGATTCCTATTGGAATGAACAATAAGAATCAGTTTGATATCAATAAAGTTATAAACTTTAACGAATGTGACTATTATGTGGATAACACTGGTACAATTGATAATGATTTTGAGCCTCAAATTTTAATTGACATTTTCAATGGTGAAGATGACAACAAATGGGATATTTTAGGTTGTGAAAAGTTAATTAATCCTGATGGTAACCATTCAGGAGTTGCCAAGTTCATCTATATTCCGCAAGTTTTGAGATCGTATATTCATAATGATGTTGAATACATGAATCTATGTGCATTAAAAAGGAAAATCTAAGAAATGCAGCATGATAGGTAATAGAAAATCTGTATATATTTATTACTGTTAAAATATAAATCAATAAGCTTTCCTTCAGGCAGATGCTCGGTTACAAATACGACGAAAATGGGAATGTTTCATTAATACATTAAGAGAGGTTAGTTGTACTACTAAAAGAAACATGTGTGTAACCAAAAACGTTTTAGTGATAAAGGGAAATTCTAAAACAGTAAAACTCTAGGAAATGATGGAATATGAAGCGTGAGCAAATGATGACACACGTCAGAACACAACTTCGAAATAATCATTTAAGGCCAGCTTTGATTTCGCAAAAGCTTCTCTGGCCTTATGTAGAGCATCTTTTATTAATATTATCCAGAATTCATCAGTATTCTCGTCAGGAAGAGCAGCTGCGCTACTAGTGGAAGTTGAGTCTGTTGACGGGAGCTTTGAATCTGCCTCTTTGTTATCTATGGTTTCTGTAGCCTTATCCGGCTTGGCGGTGGTATCTGTACTGCTGGACGTTGTGGCAGTGGATTCAGTGATATCAAAATTATCAAAGTTGATTTTATGACCATAATTCTGAATTCTCTCGCATTGGCTGGAGATTTGGGTTAAGCCGAGAGCAGCGGCAGAGCCCTTCAAGTAGTGGCCCAAATTGCTCAACTCGTCCAAATCCTTTGCTTTTAAGTTTTCATCCAACTTATGGAACGTCTCGTCCACTTGCTCGACAAAAGTTTGCACTAAAGACTGGGAGAAGCCTTCTTCGTCTTCATCCATGACAAGTAGTTCGCTGAACACCGACCATTCAACTAGGCCAGAGTCCTGTAGTTTCTGATTCTTATCGACCGCCATATTATCTGTGCAGTTGTAAAGTGGGAGATTGATGCAATGAAGTTGGTGGTATATATGAGTGTGTATATATACAGGGGCAGACCGATGGCTGTGTCAGTGGTATATGATGTAATCCAGTTTGATGATAGAATTGACAGAAAATAAGAGTGGCTACTGGTAACGTAGCAACTGTGCCAATTGAGGGGGTGTGGCAAAGGGGGAAATACAAGCTGGGTATGGAAATCTTACGGCTCTCTCACACAGGCTATAAAGCGGGTTACTGAGCTCGGCGGATCCTGGACGGTGGTAGTTGTGGTGTTTGTTTGTTTGTCACGGTAATTGACTTGTAATTTGTCGTCCTTTTTTTGTTCCCTTTTTCTGTCCAAAAAATAAAAAGAAATTTCCCTTTTGCGAAAAATGCTAGCAAAGTTGAAAGCTTACTGGCAGCAGGATGGGCTCATGTATAGAGTTGCTGTGAGCACAGTGACAAGAGGCGCGTAAATCTGACGGACTCGGCAAGCAACGCGGATGGAGGTGTCCATCCGCAATTGCCTACGCGCCAGCAGTAAATGCCAGCTAATTTATACTACGTCGTTTTCTAATTATTGTGGGCTTAGTGCGACTGGGCTCCATCACTACCATCGTTCCTGAACCAATAATAGAAATCGTAAACAGAAACAAATCAGCGTGTGACTGTGGCAGCTGTGTCTGTGGGTGAAACATCCACCTTACCGTAAATGTGTAGAGTGTCCGTCAGCCGCCAGGGCTGACGGTGAAATTTGCAACACTGCAAGCGGTAGCGGCTATTCAGTTCCGACCATTTTAAGCTTTTCTGGGTTTGGGCATCCGTCGCCAAAACCCGCCGAACAAAGGCGTCTGGCTAGTGGTGCATCCCGCTGCTGTGGCATTGTAAAAAAAAGTTCCCCTGTCTATGGGCATGCTACGTCCGTAGGCCGAATGGGGTGTTTCGGCCGTTGTCTGGCCCATTGTCTTAGCTGGTCGTTTAACCTAGATCATTTTTTTGGCATTACGTCATTTTTCCCGCTCGTTTCTTTTTTTGTCCAGACCATCAAATTTACGATTTTTGTCAACTTTTGTCACTTTCTGGGTTTTTACGACAAAGCGAGGCTCCCAGCGGCAGCACACTCGCTTCTCATTGCGCAAACTTGAAATAGCACTACCCGTACGCGGCTAATTTAGACCATACAGTCGTCACTGACAAAATCGCACCATCCACGTAACGATACCTTGTGTTCTAGAATAGTTGTCGCTGTTTACCGTAAATCCGGTAATTGCTGCATTTTAGCTCTAACTTTCGCAATAATTCTAACAAAAACTCTATATTTATGGTACTCTACTATTTTTAGCTCCTCTACTATTTATAAAACTCAAACAAATCGCCAATCTTGTCAGCGTAGTAGGTAGGCGCATTGGTCTCTAACTTTAACACGTTGGATTCGGTTTCAATACCGGTCAACACCAATAAGGTGTCCAAACCACCATCTCTACCGAATTTCATGTCGGTATTCAATCTATCCCCAATCATAAGACCTCTCTTGGGGTTCAACTTCAATGGCTCATGGTCAGCCTTGATGGAGTTCATCATAGACTGATTTGGCTTACCGCAAATAGCATCTGGTTGGCGGCCACTGGCAAATGCTACAGTTTCGATTATTGAGCCTGCTCCAATCAACAACTTGCCTTTGGATGGGAAGGTAGAATCGATATTAGTAGCAATAAACGGCAAGGACTTCTTATCCTTCAAAAGGTACTGCATGGTCATGGATAACTTCAAGTAGTTCAAGTTGAATGTTAATCCCACTACCACACATCCGACATCGTCATCCAAGTTGCTTAACAACTCGCTGTCTGGGTTGAATTTGACCCCGTCTTCAACCAACTTAGGATCGGTGCCTCCAATGGTGGTATATCCCATTTCACCGAGCTCCTGCTCAATACCCTCTTCCCCCAAAACCCAGATCTTCTTATCCTTGGGCAAGTTTAAGATTTTCTCAACGTAGATAGCGGAGGCATACGACGAACCAAACACCTCGCTCTTACTAATACCATCAATGCCCAACTTGCTGAACTTCTTCAAGTAGTCTTGGCGGGACTTGGTCGAGTTGTTGGTGACAAATACGCACTGCTTATTCAACTTCTTCAACAATTCAATGGTTTCCACCACCTTTGGAAGCAAATGATCGCCCAACCAGAGAACCCCGTCACAGTCAAATAGGAAGTAGTCGTAACTGTCCAACAACTGGTGTACTTTTTCAGAAGAATCCAACTTGGCACTCATCTTGTCTATGTGTTCTATGGTGGTTGGTAGTGGTGGACGAAAGCGTGTGCGGATTTATCCGAGTTAAGTCTAGGCCGAAAAACGAACATCGCATTTTGCAACTGTACTGTGCACACTGCTATTTATGCTGTGTATAGCTATTTATGCTGTGTATAGTGCTGACACTATTTACTGGTTGGTCCGGCTATACTACTGCTGTTGCATCACGAAAGTGAAGTAAGCGGTTTTCTGTCGTATGATGATCTGACTGTGCATAACGCACCGTAATAGCCGATTGCTACACAATTGTAGTTGAAAAATCGCAATTCAAATGTAGTACAAGTAATCGCAACTCTCCATCTTTACGCATCAGCCAGGCCTACAAGACTCCTGTCAGGAACCTTTGCATCGAGCGCTACATGTGGGGTCAAAAATGTCTGTATAATAAACTATGGAAATATCGAGCAAGAACAGGTCTAATGGTAGCCCAGCACAATTCTACAGTGTTGGTACGACACTCCAACTGTGCGCCCATCCGCCGCGATATCACGGTATTCGAAATGAATATGTGGATAATATATGGTTAGTAGTGTTTGATTGTCAAATGCATGGGATCATAATCACGTTCAAGGTGCAAAAGCGAGCCTCAACGTTCTGATGCATCCGCTCCAGCAGTGTACTGGGGGAAACGGAACTTGGACTTGTCATTATATATTTCTTTGTCGAACTTGGCCCTGGTTTCCTCGCTCATGCTCTCTCTGACCAAGTCTTGTCTGGCCTTCTCACTGTAGTATCTTCTGGCGATGTTTCTGTCTTCCTCGGCCAACAACAATGGCTGCAAGTAGAATCTGCTCCACTGCTTTTCTCTCGATAATTCTCTCTGTTCGTCCACACCCTTGTAGAACCGGTAGAATCCGAATGCCATCAACCCGGTTATTCCCCAGAAATATATGCTGGCTCTAAAGCCTCTGGATGGGAGATTTCTCTTCCATTGAACAGGTTCGTATCCTCCAATAGGTGGTAAGTCTTGTGCCATTGCTACTTGTACTACTAACAATAAGACGCCAGCTGTTTATCCATAGTAAATTTTTTCTGATGATGAATTGTCAAAATCTCTATTGGCGAAAAACTAATTTTTGGGGCCGCGGGACACGACCTTTCATTTTGCACCCACCCATAAGTCACTAACGTACCAAATCCTATATTGAAGAGGGAAGTATACACAAACTATGAGGCGCGGGGAGAATGCGCCGCTGCTATAAAAAAATGAAGCTGGCTGCTGCCGGCTGTTTACTTGATGTCGAACACGGGCTTCAACTTCTTGATCAACAACCAGTCCTCGCGCGACACAGTGTCACGGAAGGCAGGGTCCTTCAAGGTGTCGATGGACTTACGCGAGATCAACGAGTACAAGTTGTCGGTCTCGTCCACGTGTCTGCCCCAGGTGGGCTGTGCCGAGGAGGGGTTGTCCAATCTCATGGCCACACCGGCCGCGGTCTGGCCCTTCTTGACAATGTCGGTCGACTTGTGGTTCACCTCCAACGAGGTGACACGGCCCAACACCATCACGTTGGGCTGCTTGGTGGCCGGATCCACGCGCACGGCACAGATGGGCGTGCCCACTCTGACGGCACCCTCCACCACATCCACCCCGATGATCATCGGGTTCCGCTTGTTGATGATCTGGATCGTCTTCAACACACACGGCAAAACGGCGTACTCCATGAAGGTCTTGCGTCTCTCCTCAAGCAACTTGGCCTGGTAGGCGGTGAATGCGTCGAACAAGTGGTAGATGATGTCGGCGTTGAAGATCTTGATATTCTGCTCCTCGGCGTACTGCTCGGCCTCCTTGTCAACCTTGACATCGAAACACAACATGATGGCAAACTCGGGGGCCTTTTCCAACATGGTGGTGGCCTTCATGACGTCTCTCTTGTACACGGGACCCAAGCCAATCGACATGACCGGGATCTTCATGTCCTTCAAGAAGTCCAACAAGGCCTCCAACGAACCCAACGTGGATGCCTGCACAACCACACCCTTACCGGAAGTGTCGACCGAGTCCAACAAACCGGTCAAGTCGTCCATGACTTCCTCCATGATCTCCTCCTCGTCGTCGTCCTCGCCGACCACGATCAATCTAGACCCGGCCACGGCCTTCTCCAAGTCGTTGGCGGCAATCTTGACCCCCAAGGCGGCCTTGACCTGCTTGTGGTGCACGTACTCGGACTTGATCCGCAACTCACGTGACGGAGGCGGCGTCAACAACGCCCTGATGTTGGTGGCGATGGGCCCGTTCAAGCCGCACAACACCACCCGGTCACCTTCGTGCAACACACCGTTGGACAACACCACGTCGATGGTGTACCCAAAACCTTCCACCACCTTGACTTCCAAGATGGTGGCCTCCACCTTGGACAAGTACATCAACTGCTTGGACATTCTCTTCTGGGTCAACTCCAACAACAACCACAACAAATCGGGCACACCCTCTCCGGTCACAGCCGAGGTGGGCACGATCGACACGTACTTGGACATGTTCTTGTTCTGGAAGTACAACTCCGAGTTCAAACCCTGTTCGGACAAGGCCAACTTGATCTGGTCGTATCTGTTCTGGAACTCGGCCTGCACCGACTTGGGCTGTCTGGCAAACGAGTCTCGGAACGAGTTGTCGGGCGTCGACTCCCAGTCGTACAACCGATCGATCTTGTTCAAGGCCACAATGAAGGGAGCCTTTCTGTCACGCAACAACCGGATCGACTCGAGGGTCTGCTGCTCCAACCCGTGCATGATGTCAATGACCAAAATGGCAATGTTACACAAGGACGAACCCCGCGACCGCAAGTTGGTGAACGACTCGTGCCCGGGAGTGTCAATGATCAACAAGCCCGGCACGTCGAACGTCTGTTTCTCGTACTGTGCCATGACCTTGGTCTTCTGCTTGATGGCGTCCACCGGGAAGTAGGTGGCCCCGATCTGCTGGGTGATCCCCCCGGCTTCCCCGCCCTGCACGTTGGTCTGCCGGATCTTGTCAAGCAACTTGGTCTTACCGGTATCCACGTGACCCAAGATACAGCAGATGGGCGACCGCAAGTCCTTGTCGGAAGGTGCGGCGGCGGTCTGGGCCTCCAAGGCCGCGATCTTGGCCCGCGCGGCGGACTCCTCTGCTGCCTTTCTGGCGGCCTCGGCCTTTCTGGCGGCCTCTGCCGCAGCAGCCTCCTCGGCCGCGGCACGCTCAGCTGCAGCGGCGCGCTCAGCGGCGGCGTCGGCATCGGCATCGGCGTCGGCATCGGCTTCCGCTTCCGGCTCCGCTGCTTCCTCGTCGTCCAAGGCGTTCTCCCAGTCGTCGGCCACCGGCTCGTCGTCCAACGCCATCTTCTCCCAGTCGTCCACCAAGGCGTCGTCGTCGTCGGCGGCTTCCGCGGGCTTGGCGGCCTCCTCCACCACGGCCGGCTTCTGCACAAACGTCTTGGGCTTGGTCGACTTCTTCTTGCCGTACACGACCCGCTTGGGCTTGGGGGCGTCGCCGGTATCGGCCTGCTGCAACCCGGCCACGGTCACGTTACCCTGGAGCAACTGCTGGCGCCGGCGCTCCTGCAACTTCTTCTCCTCCTTCTGCTTCTTGGTGAGCAACTTGCCTTCCGCCTTCAACTGCTCCTTCTTGAGCCGGTCCTTCTCCTTCTTGGCCGCTCTTTCGGCCTCCTTCCGGGCCGCTTCCTCGGCCTCCTGGCGCTCCTGCTGCACGCGGCGCTCCTCCTCCTCCTCCTCCAAGCGGCGCTCCTCTTCCTCGGCCTGTTTCTTCAACTCCAACTGCCGTTTCAACGCGGCGAGCCCGGCGGGCGCCTTCTTGCCGGCCTTTTTGGGGGCCGGTTTCGGCTTTTCGGCCGGCTCCGCCTCCGGCTCGGGCGTGGCCACGGTGGACGACGCAGCCGAGGAGGCCGCGTTCTGCTTGTTGGCGTTCTTGATCTGCTCCTTCTTGGACGCCTGCTGCTCCTTCTTCTTCTGGGCCAACTCCTTCTTGCGGGCCTTTTCCTCCTCCTTCTTCAACTTCTCCTTCTCCTTTTTGGACAACAATTTGGGGGTGTTGGCCTTGGACTTTTCCTCCTCTTCCTTCTGTGACTTTTTCTGCTTGGACTTGCGGATGGAGCCCAAGAAATCGTCGTCGGCGGCCGGGTCAGGGCCCGCATCTGCGGTTTCGGCGCCGGTGTCGGCGGCCACGCCAAACTCTTCGGCCTGCGGCATGTCCTGGGCGAGCTCGTCGTCCGCCCAGATGTCTTCGTCCTGCTTGCTTCCCTTCTTGGACTTCTTGGCCATTGTGGTGTGCTGCTGGTGGGGAGTTGCCGTTTCTGGAGGTTCCGGCGATGGAAATTTTTTTTTTCACCTGCCGCATTTGGCCGCGGCGCACGACCCGAAATTTTTCACCTCTGCTCCAGCCAGAAGCACAGTAGAGCAAGAAGACCACCGGATCCCAGCAGGACAGAGCCGCAGCACACAGCCGCACACACACAGCCGCAGCACACACACAGCGATGACGACGGTAGAGAAAATCAAGGCCATCGAGGACGAGATGGCCAAGACGCAGAAGAACAAGGCCACCTCGTTCCACTTGGGGCAGCTCAAAGCGAAGCTCGCCAAGTTGAGACGCGAGCTCCTCACCGACAGCCTGTCGGGCGGGGGCGGGGCCGGCGTCGGGTTCGACGTGGCGCGCACGGGGGTGGCCACCATCGGGTTTGTCGGGTTCCCCTCGGTGGGCAAGTCGACGTTGCTATCCAAGTTGACCGGAACTCATTCCGAGGCCGCCGCCTACGAGTTCACCACCTTGACCACGGTGCCCGGCACCATCAAGTACAAGGGCGCCAAGATCCAGATGTTGGACTTGCCCGGGATCATCGAGGGCGCCAAGGACGGCAAGGGCCGGGGCCGGCAGGTTATTGCCGTGGCGCGGTCGGTCAACTTGCTCTTTTTGGTGTTGGACGTGAACAAGCCGTTGCAGCACAAGCGCATCATCGAGCACGAGTTGGAGGGCATGGGCATCCGCATCAACAAGCAGCCGCCCAACATTGTGATCACCAAGAAGGAGCGCGGCGGCATCAACATCACCAACACGGTGCCGATGACGCACTTGGACAACGACGAGATCCGGGCGGTGATGTCCGAGTACCGCATCAACTCGGCCAACATCGCGTTCCGGTGCGACGCCACCGTGGACGACTTGATCGACACCATCGAGGCCAGCGCCCGCAAGTACATCCCCGCCATCTACGTGTTGAACAAGATCGACTCGTTTTCGGTGGAGGAGCTCGACTTGTTGTACAAGATCCCCGACGCCATCCCCATCTCGTCCGGCAACGGCTGGAACTTGGACGACTTGCTCGAGTTGATGTGGCGCAAGCTCCGCTTGGTGCGGGTCTACACCAAGCCCAAGGGCAAGTTGCCCGACTTTGGCGAGCCCGTGGTCTTGCGCAGCGACCGCTGCACCGTGGAGGACTTCTGCAACTCCATCCACAAGTCCTTGGTCGAGGACTTCCGCAGCGCCTTGGTGTACGGCACCTCGGTCAAGCACCAGCCCCAGGTGGTGGGGCTCGGCCACAGCTTGGAGGACGAGGACGTGATCACCGTGTTGAAGAAGTAGCGCGGCCGCGCCGTAGCCTAGTGTACATAGCAGTGTAATATAGTCCGCGTCGGGGAGCGGTGTAGGGCCGGCGCCGGCGCCAGCCGCACGCGGCGCTCACGTGCGCGTCACGTGCGCACACACGTGACCGCATCTGAAAAAAATTGTGATTTTTCACACCGACACACCACCGCTAGCCACCACTTCTGCTCCCCAGTGCCTCCCGTATCCCCGACCCCGCACAGGCGTAGCCCATCTATCCCAGCATACCCTCCATCGCCATGTCTGTGTTGCCCGATAGCGTCAGGACCGCGTTGGCGCAGCTCCTCGACAGCCTCAAGTCGGCCGACAACGGCGTCCGGGCCGCGGCCGAGAAGACGTTGGACGCCGAGTGGACGTCCAAGAACAACGTCGATGCCTTGTTGGTGTTTTTGGCCGAGCAGGCCGCGCAGGCGCCGCAGGAGGACACGCGCGGGTTCGCGGCCGTGTTGTTCCGGCGCATCGCCATCAAGTCGCCCAAGGAGCTCGCCAGCGTAACCGACAGAACGGTTGGCGTAATCAGTGTCCCGGCCCGGCAGCAGATCCGGGCCATCCTCTTGGCGGGCTTCTCCGCCGCCCAGTCCAACTCGGTGCGCCACAAGTTGGCCGACGCCATCTCGGAGGTGGCCAAGGAGGACGCGTCGCCGGCCGGGTCGTGGCCCGACCTCGTCGGCACCTTGCTCGCGGCCACCCTGAACGCTGACGCCAGCTTCCGCGAGTCGGCCTTCCGGGTGTTCTCGGCCGCGCCACAGTTGGTGGGCGGCACGTACACGCCGCAGATGATGCCCGTGTTCAGCCGCGGCTTCAACGACGACAGCGACGACGTGCGGATCGCGGCGTGCACCGCGTTCGTGGCGCTTTTCCGTGAGTTGCCCAAGCCGGGCTGGCCGCAGTTGGCGCCGTTGTTGCCGGACTTGATGAACCTGTTGCCGCGCTTCTTGCACAGCGGGCAGGACCAGGCCTTGACGCAGGTGTTGGAGTCGTTGATCGACCTTGTCGAGTTGGCGCCCAAGATGTTCCGCGACATGTTCCCCACCATCATCGAGTTCTGCGCCTCGGTGGCCCAGAACAAGCAGTTGGACGCGGCCACGCGCATGTCGGCGCTCGAGTTGCTCACCACGTTCGCCGAGGTGTCGCCCAACATGTGCCGCCGCACGCCCTCGTACACGACGCTGATGGTGGTGGTGACGCTCCTGATGTTGACCGAGGTGTCGGTCGACGACGACGAGGCGGCCGAGTGGAACAACAACGACGACACCAGCGACGACGACGACGAGCCCGAGCACGACGTGGCGCGCCAGGCGTTGGACCGCGTGGCGTTGAAGTTGAGCGGCCAGGCGCTCGCCGGCCCGCTCTTCCAGTACTTGCCCGCCATGGTGCTGTCGGACGACTGGCGCGAGCGGCAGGCCGCGTTGATGGCCTTATCGCTGGTGGCCGAGGGCTGTGCCGACGTGTTGACCGACGAGATCCCGCGCATCTTGGACATGATCTTGTCGGCGTTGGACGACGGGCACCCGCGCGTGCAGTACGCCTGCTGCAACGCGTTGGGCCAGATGTCGACCGACTTTGCCGACAGGATCCAGACCACCGCCGGCGACCGCATCTTGCCGGCCTTGATCTCCAAGTTGACCAGCAAGTCGGTGCCGCGCGTTCAGGCCCACGCCGCCGCCGCCTTGGTCAACTTCTCCGAGGAGGCCTCCAAGGAGGTGTTGGAGCCCTACTTGGACAGCTTGTTGACTAACTTGCTCGGCTTGTTGCACCTGCCCAAGCGCTACGTGCAGGAGCAGGTGCTCACCACCATCGCCATCATTGCCGACGCCGCCGAGAAGAAGTTCATCAAGTACTACGACACCTTGATGCCCTTGTTGACCGACGTGCTCAAGACCGACATGGGCGACGAGAACCGCTTGTTGAAGGCCAAGTGCATCGAGTGCTCCACCCTCATTGCCCTCGCCGTCGGCAAGGACAAGTTTGCGCCCCACAGCCACGACCTCATCCAGTTGTTCGGCCACCTCCAGGAGCAGGCCGTGCAGGAGGACGACCCCGTCAAGCAGTACTTGGAGCAGGCGTGGGCCCGCATATGCAAGATCATCGGCAAGGACTTTTTGCCCTACTTGCCGGCCGTGTTGCCCCCGCTCTTGGCCGCCGCCAAGGCCACCCAGGACATCTCGCTCTTGGAGGAGGACCAGGCCGAGGAGTTCAACTCCAACGAGGAGTGGGACGTCATCAACTTGTCGGGCAAGCTCATCGCCGTGCACACGGCCGCCTTGGACGAGAAGGTGTCCGCCATGGACTTGTTGCGCACCTACGCCAACCAGTTGAAGGGCGACTTTTTCCCGTGGGTCAAGGAGATCATCCAGGACATCGGCATCCCGGCGTTGGACTTTTACTTGCACGACGGCGTGCGCGGCTCGGCCGCGTTGACGTTGGCGTCCTTGTTGCGCTGCTCCGTGTACGCCACCGGCAACTCGTCCAACGAGACCCTCGCGTTCTGGGCCCAGATCTCCGACAAGTTGGTCGACGTGTTGAACAACGAGCCGGTGCCTGAGTTGTTGGTCGCGTACTACACCGCGTTGGTCGAGTGCGTGAACGTGCTCGGCCCGCAGTCGTTGTCGGTGTCCCAGTCGGAGTCGTTGGCCAAGTCCATCAACACCAACTTGGTCGAGATCTACGAGCGCATCAAGGCGCGCGACGTCGAGGACGACGAGTTCACCGAGGACGTCGAGGAGGACGAGGACGAGTACACCGACGAGGAGTTGTTGGACGAGATCAACAAGGCGGTGTCGGCCATCTTCAAGAACTCCAAGGCCAGCTTCTTGCCCGCGTTCCAGATCTTGGCCCCCACCATCTCCACCTTCATCAAGGACGAAAACAGCAACATCAAGCTCTGCGGCTTGTGCGTGGTCTGCGACACCATCGAGCATTGTGGTGCCGAGTCGTTCTTATACAAGGACATGTTCGTGGGCGTGGTGGCCGAGTCGTTGACCTCGGCCCACGCCGGGGTGCGCCAGGTGTCCTCGTACGCGGTCGGCGTGGCTGCCCAGTTTGGCGGCGACGTCTACGCCGAGTTCTGTTTGTCCACGCTCGAGACCATGTTCAAGATGGCCTCGGTGCCCGACGCCAAGGCCGAAGAGAACATCTACGCTACCGAGAACTGCATCACGGCCATCGCCAAGGTGTGCCACCGGTTTGCGTCGTCCATCCCCGACGTCAACGCCATCATCGAGCAGTGGATCGGATTCCTCCCCATCCTCCAGGACGAGACCGCCGCCCCCTTTGCATATACATTCTTGAGCGAACTCATCCAGAGCCAGCATCCGGCAGTGACCAACCAGATCCCCAAGGTGGTCGACTCCGTGATCCAGGCGTTGAACCACGCCTCCATTTCCGGAAACACGGCGCAGACCGTGGTCAACGCCACCAGACAGTTGTTGGGGTCCATTCCGCAGAACGAGGCCATGGCGTTGTTGCAGAAGAACCCCACAGACATAGAAACGGTCAAGAAGTGGTTCTCGTGACGAGCGCTCGCCCATGTGTATGTCTCCCTCTTTTTATAACATCCTGCCATCTATAGTATTAATATTACTCCTTGCACATCGATCCACGCCACCGGTGCACACCCCGGCTCTGTAGCGTCGCAGCCATTTTACCCTTTCACATTCACTCGCACCTTTTTTGCAGTTAGGCGCAATTCGCATCTTTTTCTGGATCGGAAAATTTTGTTTATACAAATCAGATAACACAACAGTAACCAGCCAGGGCAAATGACCACACCATCCACACTGTCATCCTCGTTGAGCACCCCTCCGCCATCGGGTTCCGGGGGTGGCAAACGCTACTCCATGAACACCATCGACTCCAGCGTGACCCGGTTGCTAGTGTCCACCAAACACCTCCTCGAAAGTCTCACCCAGTGGGCCAGACAAGAGGCCGATGATAAGTTTGTTTCCGACGCCTACGTCAAGCTAGGCAACGACTTCCGCGCTGCCACCAGGGTTCTACACAGTAACGGCGTGGATGTGGCCGATATCGGCGACGTGCCGCAAGCGTTGCGGATCATCCTTGAAGCGGCGCTAAGTGAAGCCCCCAGCCAGGAGAACCTCGATCGATTTCTCCCCAATATCAGAAACATTATAGTGACGCTTCTTCAGACCCTTAAGGCTAAGCAGTTGAAGGCCAAATCGCTCAGCCAGGAGAGCCGAAAACAAGCAGAAACTGTCCATGCCCAAGAAGACAGGAAATCCGATAAACAGGAACAGCCCGCACAAATAGCTAGCAGCCATCGTGAACCAGTCCAAAATGCATTATCGCAGTTGCAGAATGGAAATGCGATGCAGCGCCGTGCTTCTAAGCGTTTCAGTGCCTATCAGTATGCTAAACTAACGAACATCACACCATCACTCCCCCGAATACTGACTGCTGAACATGCTAAAGAAGAAGCAGTACCCAATGAAAGGGATACAAGCTACGGAGCGGAAGATATCCCGGACAGAAACTCAAACACTACCAAGAACAACGACATTTATTCTGCTGAGATATTTTTGAAGATAAAGTCCAAAGTCAAAAAACTGACAATAAAGCTCCCAGTCACATTTGCTTCATTGAGACTTTTGTTTGTTGAAAAATTCGCCTATTCTCCAGGATCGACTTCATTTCCAGACATATACATACAGGATCCCAAAAGTGGGATATCTTATGAATTGGAAGATCACATGTTGCATGAGGTGAAAGACGGTAGTCTATTATCATTGAATGAACCAGATACTCAGTCGATAGCTATCGATAATATTGAGGGCAAATTAAGTGATTTGAACTTGAAATTTTTATCTTTCGACCAAAATTTAATACTGATTGTGAAAGAGGCAGTGAGCGCTATAGAGTTTCCGGCCCCTGTTATACAACTGCACCCTCAAGAGATGCCAAAGCAAGAAGTCGGTACAAACAAGATTGCTCCTAGCGAAATCCTTGAAATACAACACGAATTGAAAGCACTTAAACAGATCCATTCTAAAGCGGAGAAGGCTATAAGGAATACTATTGGGGAGATTTCAAAAGAAGTAAGTGGTTTCCAAGAAGCCGGAGTAGAGATATCCAAATCTTCAAATAGATCGTATATGGAATCTTGTCATTTGAAGTTGTCAGAGGAATCCGATGTTTTGCTAACGAAAGTGGATGACCTTCAAGATATCATGGAAGCACTTAGAAAGGATGTTGCTCAAAGAGGAGTAAGAGTGAGTGAGAAACAATTGAAAAATACTTATAAAGAAATTGAAGAGGCAAAACTTTCATTGACGAAGATGGGTAATTATATATCAAAGGAAAGGTCGGTCTGGAAAAAGATATGGGAATCAGAACTTGACAAAGTATGCGAAGAACAGCAGTTCTTCAACCTCCAAGATGATTTAACGAAAGACTTAGATGAGGATCTTAAGAAGATCGAGGAGACTTTTGATTTGATTGAACAGTGTTCACTGGAGCAAACCAAGCAAACAAGTTATAAGAGAAACAAAATTGTGGCGCAACTCCATATTCCTCAACCAGGCGAAAGTATCCATAATCTCAAAGAAGCTGTATTGAATGAAGTTGCCATCATTAAACCCGACCACGAGGGCCGCTTGGAAGCGATCGAGAAAGCAGAAAGATTGAGAGAAAAAGAACGAGAATTGATGAAACTAACGAAATTTCAAGAGGAGCTTGGTGATTTTGTCGATGATAACAAATTCAAAAACTCTGGTGGAATTGAAGAATTGGAGAAAATGAGACAGAAGAAAGATAATGAGAATCTTAAAAGCTCCTTAGGTATATTCTGAATCAATGCAATAGTGCTATTTGCGACATGTGTTCAAATTTCTCCAAATTCAAATGCATTTGCATTAAGGCAGTTACCTACGATTGTTACTTTATCAATAATAAATGCAATGGATGAGACGAATTTCTTCGTAATTTAGTAAACAAATTCATACACTAACACATTGTCTTTTTATTAGTGTCATCGCTTAACCATACTAAAATTTCATCATATCGCGAATTTGTTGAAAGACTTTCACATATAGTGAATTTCACTTCAGAAACAACCTCTTGATTGTAGAAATTGCTCGAATTTATCATTTCAAACCTATGAACCGTGATTTCGATCAAGTCCTTTATAAATTCTTTGAATTGGGGTACTTCAAATTTGTCATTGTCTGCAACTTTCAGAAAATTAGCTTTATAGGCTTCCAACACACTTGCGAGCAACATATGTATGTTTTGAAGAGCTGATACAATCGAGCAAGAATCCAAGCTTAATAAAAATCCTGTCAATCTAGAAAAGTAGCCTTCAGACAAGTAATTATAACATGCCTGAAATGATTTTTTACTTCTTAAAGCAAAAAACGAGTTTTTAGAAAACTCTCTAGTAATCTCTAAAGTCTGAGTGTTAATGTCAAGACCAAGAAACTTCAACGTTGGTCTTCTTAATTGAAATCCAACTATTTGAGTTTTATCAATATTCACAAATGCTCCATAATCATGTAAAAGATTTCCATTGATAATTCTTGTCACTTTTTTGCAAACTGCTATATCTGTTGTTATCAAAAGAAAATCATCCACTACCCTTAGTAATAGATTTTCGGGATTCTTGTCTAAAAATCTAAATTGCTCGTCCACCAAGTTATTATAGACAATGTCACAAAACATTGACAGGAGAGGGAAACCTTGAAAAACTCCCGTCTTCCTTCGGTAAGTTGTACTTTTCTCCAACATTAATGAATCAAAAATCTGTGAATGACAAAGTTGCAAAATCTCGCTTTCAGTAAACTTTAAAGTTTTACTTCTATCTATCAACGAAATAGGCTCTGATGCTGATAACAATTTACTGGCACTACCCAATTCATATTTTTCTAAATCATTACCTCTCAATACAACTGACACGGGTTTTTTCAGATTAGGCTTTCCGGTCTTAGTAGAATAATAGTTCCTCACATAAAAAGTTTGCGAACCTTCTTGGTTTTGAAACAATCCCTTAATGCCCTCAAGGATTTTGACATGGTTAAGATTATCGTAACAACTTTTCATGTCGAACTTCACAAAATACAAATCGGGAAGTAGTCCATTATTGCTGTTTAATAGATTGGATTTGTAATTAACAATTTTTGAAGCAGCATCTCTAACCGAATAACATCTGGGTGAACATTTTAATGATCGAATCAGATCAGCTTCTTGAACTCTAGACTTCAAGATCTGTCTTATTGGATTGATTGTCTCGTTGATGTAACTCAAATACTCAAATTTTTGTTTGTCTTTATCAGGAGAGTCCTTGGGCAACCCAAAAGAGAAGCGGCAAGGAACACAAATTAGACGAAAATCGTTGGATTTGGGAATAAGACGAAGGCTCCCATAATTAAATCTCGATCGATATGCTTTAACATAGTAAGGACTATTCTTCTCTACTCGAACTAAGAAATCTTTCGCATAAGCTGCCATAAATTCTTCACTTTTATTATTCCAAAAGATGTGAGGGAAGTAATATAATTTGATATCCTCGATGTTTGTAGATTCAGTAACATACCAAAATAACTTTATTAACCTTTGAATAAAATAAGTAAAGAACCATTCGACAAACTTTTTAAATAAATCTACTCTTGAATTATAATCTTGACGAGACGTTGTCTTTTCAGTTTTTCCCAACCATGGTATACTGGAAATCTTTATAAATTTCAGAATTTCGATGGAAGAAGTCGTTGTGTATGATGCAGAATTGATAAAGTCTACGACCCTCCGGTAAATTATCAATCTATTTTCATTTGAACCCCAGACATCTAGGGGAAATATTTTGCTTATAATGGTGAGAACAAATTTGACAACCAAATGAGCAGGGGTAGACTGTTCTAATAATGTTTGCTTTTTTTCAACAGCCAGTTTTGTTATGGATTTGAATATGCTATTGTAGTTATACGTTTTATCTCTGGATATCACAGTGCGTAAAATCATAGCAAGCTTCCGAAACTTTTTTGGAATATGCCTACGTTTATCAAAGTTAGCTGAAAATATAGCCTCTAATATATCTTCTCTAGATGAAGGAAATATATGGAGTTCATTGTTATAGCGACGAGTCTTATGAATCATATTTGATTTTGAAATTCGATTATTATTCTGATAATTAGACTTGTGAAGACTACCTGATACCTGTACGAAGAAGCCATCTTCGTTCTTTTGAAATACTTTATGTCTTGAAATTAGATAAAATAATTCGGAACTGCCGATTAGTTTGAATAATGTACCCCAGTTTTTGCCTCTCAAAAGTCGTACATGGAGATTCATCAGAGCGTTTATTAACTTCGACTTCCACACTCCATTTGCAGCTGGGTCTGTGTAGCCTATTGTTAGTATACTCGGAATATCTTGCTGAATGAAAAAAGATAGCATGGAATCAATAAAGTTGGGATAAGAGTCTAGCTCCAATGTATATGAGTGGTTTATTTTAATATTTTCATCTCTTAATACCGTAGTTGTTTTCAAGAATTCTATAAATGACTCAGAAATGTCTGAAGACATCAAATATATTTCAAATCCATCAACTGTGTCTATCAAATACCGTTCTAGTGTAGGCATTATTGCATTGTTGACAGTACTCCATATTATCGCATAGTGAATAACTATCTTTTTATTTTTTTTCAAGAAATTGTTTAAATATTTGATTCTTCACCCATCAGCATGGCAAAGAAGACTCCCAAAATTAATAACAACGAAAATGTTGATATCGAGAATGGAATTTTATATGGAGTACTTAAACAAATAAGAGCCAACTATCTGGAATCATTCCGAAGTGATGATCCGTCGTTGGTAGAGGTATGGTGCTGTGAAATCCGCCCATCTCAAACCCAACAATTGGCCTCAGTAATTCGAGATTATGTCACTCCTAAAGATGAAGTTAATTTGATTCATATTAAGCGTTTTCAAAAGCAAGAAATTGAAGATGGAAAAACTATTTTGAAAGCAATTTTATGTTCCACCGAATACTTGGATACCGAAGATGAAGTCAAGACTTTTCTTTCGAATCAATCCGAATTTGAGGTGGACCAGATATATATTACAGAGGTACCGAAATATCCCGCTCCGACTAGAGAGATATCAGACTATTGGTCCAACAAATACTGGCCAATGTCTTGGAAAGGAAATCCAAATCATCAATTTTTGAACTCAGTACGGTTTAACATGAAATTTGAAAGACTGATCATCAACCGACTCATAGACGAATACTCTCATGCTAAATCATACCCTACACTGGTGACAATCATTGCGAGTGAAACCGAGAATGAAGAAGGAGAAGTCCTATCCGTCACACATGGTGGCGATTGTAAAAATCCATTTGAACACAGCATAATGAAGGCTATTGACCACATATCTAAGTTAGAACAACAAAGACGGAAGCTTTCAATTCACAGTAACAAAGAAGAATCGAATTACTTATGTCATAATCTATGGTTTTATATTACTCACGAACCTTGTGTGATGTGTTCGATGGCACTTGTTCATTCAAGAATCGGCAGGATCGTCTACCTTCAACCTTGTCCAAGTTCTGGAGGATTAGAATCATTGTACCAACTAGGAGACCGGGATGGTTTAAACTGGAAATTCCAAATATGGAAATGGATAAATCGAGCCGACGTCGATCGTCTCACTAAGTTACAAGTGTCAGATGAAATTCTTAACTATTAGTCAAGCAAGCCTAAGTTGATTATCTAACTTAGCACAAGTTTCGATTGCTTCACTCGCCAACTCCTCTGCCTTGTCTATATTCTTTGCATATCTCAAATCATTTAACTCATCTATTATCTCATTTAGCTCTGTTAATATCTTACTGATTTGCAGATCATAGTTTGAACTATCAACTTCACTGTTGTCTAATACAGCTTGTAGCAGTGTATTTAACTCTGTTAAAGCATTTCGTTTTATTTCTGACGCATTGAGTTTAGTCAACACAGCGTCAATGGGTAAATCGAAAGTATTTTTTATGTTGTACTTTATTGTCTGTAATGTATCATCTCTTTGTGATTTTAACTCGTTATACACTTGCTGAACTGAAGAATTCGCAACGCTCAGGGGAAATAATCTTTTAAATTGATTATACGGTAATATCGCCTCTATATGAGATCTTCCAACAAGGTAATTCGACAAAATCGATTTAGATTCCATTTCTGAATAATATGTGGACTGGAGAGAAGTAAAATCAATAAGCATGTTTATGGTATAGACTCGCGTCTGGTCGTGCGTGGATAAATTTTCAATCCAAAGAAAAAATAACAAAAGCTCTATGTTCCAATTTCTTGTCCATAAGACATCCATAAGGTAAAACGTATCAGATCCAATGACTTCTTTATCATATAGCAGCTCGTCCTTTTATGTTCAAGGTCTTGCAACAAGTTTTGCAAAAAGATTGTCTGAAGAACCGGACAACTCCTTATTCTTGAATATAGCACCCGTTGCTAGACAAGCAAAGAGGAATGCACAGCAAATAAACTATTCAGAAGATTATGTAGACGACTTCGATTTTGAAGATACACCATCATCTACCTTCACAAAGGCAGCCTCATCAATTTCACAACTGCAGACAAATTTACAAAAGTTGTCAGCAGCTAGAAACACTCCACATATTCAAAATCTAGAAGATGAACAAAAACTATCTGAGCTATTAAGCAAACCAGAAGTCCTAGTCCCCATCAAATTATTGTTGGAAAATTCGAATTCGACTCATAAGATTGTGGACTCTTTTATGTGGAATTTGAACGAACTGTTGATTACTCCATATGACTTTGCTTCAATTCTCTGTAATGATCTTGAATTAGCAAACTCGATGCAACAGCAAATAGCAGACTCGATAATACAACAAATCGAAGATTATATATTTGCTTCAAATTTACAACTTCCTTCAGATACGCCTTGTGTGGTAATCATAGAACTTTCCGTTAATTTGAACAAACAACTTTATCAAGATAAGTTTGAATGGGATATGAACCAGAATGAGGTTACTCCTGAAGATTTTGCACAAATAGTCGTTGAAGATTTAGGCTTGCCACTTGAATTCATGCCTGCCATTTCCCATGCATTGCACGAAATCATTATTAGGGTTAAGAAAGAAATCACTGAAGGCTCGTACAATAGTGAGTTCCAGAACTTACACCTAGTCAGAGGCTTGATTTTCGAGAGTGGCATAAGAATATTTACTGAAAGTAGCATTCAAAATGGAACCGATCATTGGGAGCCAATAGTGGAAGTTTTGACTCCAGCAGAAATTGAAAAAAGAGAAAATGAAAGAATTAGAAATTTGAGAAGATTGAAAAGAGAGAACATGAAGAGAGATTATGATGACTTTGGAAGTAAGAGACGTCAGATAGGTGGAAGAAGAAGGTTTGACGAGTTAGAAGGTACTTGGAGATTTTAAAATAAGCTCTCTAATAAATGTTTTTCATATTTGGTTGGGGATATGCTGTATAAATTTTATGTTCTCTACTGTTAAATAGCGTTTGCCGGACTTTCTTCACGTTGGAAGAACATACAGAAATGAAATATTTGGCGTTCCACAAGCATCAAGAGTTCAATATGACTAGAAAAATCCATCCACAATTATACATTTTTAAACATATGTCTAAATCGATAGACTGCCACTACCCAAACTTCATGTTAGAGTCAACGACATCAAAAATCAGATTTTCTATAATACAGCAAATAGGTATTTCTTGTAATATACACATACTCTATCAATCTCAGAACTAGCCTATAATCCTGTTACAAATATTAGCAAAACAGTGCAAGTCATATGACTTACAGATGTTCGATGTATCGAGAATTCGCAACTTTGTTATAGTCCAGCTTGAGTGTCTAAAGTCTTTATATCAAAACCCTTATACTTATCTTCATACATTTAAAGAAATACAGTGGCATACTCCCCGTAGAGTAAATATTGCGCCATGGGAACTTATACTAATTCTTTTTCCGTCTCACAATCCTCTATCATACAACGATTAGCAACAGTATTATAATAATACTGCCAATAGCCGCACAATAGACGCAATAACTGCCGCAATAACAGTCGGACATAACCATGCTTATTGGAGAAGCTTGTAAGAATTACAGTGTAACACTATGTAATGGAATATAATACTATATAGATAAGTAGGTTGGTACTGTTGTAATGTGAAGCAGAACATCAATATGTCTGTTTAACAAAAAGTATACAAAATATCGGATATACAGACCAAGAAACTTACATTAGAAATGTAAATTTCTAAAAAAATACATATAAATAATGAAAAGGTTCAGTTCTAATCAATAATAAAGTGATCATTGAGAATCAGATTCCTTTAATCTCTAACGAAATATGAAGAGTACGCAACAAGAGAAACGTTCGGTTTTCCAACCATTTAATCCTACTTCAACAGTTTTAACATTCTCACTATTACTCTAAAGAGGATTACCGTTACAATAAAAGTATCTGAATCATTGGTCTAGCAATCATTCCATATTGCTAAAAATTTTAAACAATCAATGTAACTATAATCACATTCTCGCAACTTCTTATTGCATTTAAAAACTGTGGTAATTTTACTCTAAATTTATAAAATCAAGTCGCAAAACTTGTTAAGATCTATTTCTAGTTAGAAGTAAATAAAATAACATATTAAAAAACATGTGACTTTATCCTCAGACATGTTTTAGAGCTAATAAAACACAAACTCAACCTTTATTCTATTGGGATACGCCATAAACTGATCTTATGCAGTTTGGTGCTATTAACATAGCGTATGAGTAAGTGTTGCACAGTATAAACAGCCTACTTGAATTCACTCTATAATAATTTTATAACTGTTGAGATTGCAATTTATTGAGCTTAAAGATGATTTCATCAATGTCAGTTTTATTTAAATAATAGTGCGAATCCATGTTAAATATGGGTGAACAAATTGTACTTTCTTTAGTTAATTTCTAAACAAATATATACGTAAAATACTGCGAAATATGAGATCTATTTATACTATACAGGGAGACTATGTCTCCGTCACTTCTGACCAATAGTAATAGGCAAATATGCAGTTACACTCCTCAATTCTATCCACAGTAACACTCAACAAACTTTAATACTAAGTTACACAATAGTTTCACCTTATTCTAGCGAACAATATTCAACACTGCCCCAAATTTCTTCGACTCAACATTCATTTTAAAGATGGATCCAGAGCTACTGCTGATAACAATTATTCCACTTCCCACATTACTTCTTATGGCCTTATTACTAGTACGCCTAAAAAGATTATACATCTCCCTCCTCCATCACTGTTCAAATAGACTAGAGAAATTTGTGAACATCAAGCCACTTTAACAAAAGTCATAATATTTTAAAAGATTTATTAAAAATTCACATGGTATGAATATATGAAAAAACATAGGCTCTATAAATAGACTCACACATCTTATAAGAATAGTTTGTGAGTGAAGCTCAGTTCACATATTAACTGCTGCGTCTCCATTACCATATTATTGGCTCTCACTTCAGATATTTATTATATTTGTGTAGAAATATCTTTAGTGACAGAACAAGTTCATCAATATCTTGTTTGTTTAGCATAAGAGACGACATCTTAGATGAGGGGATTTAGTAACAATCAACGTTGTATAAAATAGAATCTATATAAATACATAAG
>JAJMRV010000063.1:16951-30164 GCA_030578435.1 Scheffersomyces lignicola | reverse complement strand
AGCAGTGCTAAACAAAATTTCTAAATTGCGCTTCCAGGTGTAGAAGTTGTCATGTCCAATGAGAACATTCTTATCACCTGTACTTTCAGGGCTCATAACTTGTTGAGATTGCAACTTCTTGAGTTTAATGATGATTTCATCGATGTCAGTTTTATTTAAATAATAGTGAGAATCCATGTTAAATATGGGTGAACAAATCGTACTTTCTTTAGTTAATTTCTAAACAAATATATACGTGAAATACTGGGAAATATGAGATCTATTTATACTATTCGGGGAGACTATGTCTCCGTCACTTCTGACCAATAGTAATAGGCAAATATGCAGTTACACTCCTCAATTATATCCACAGTAACACTCAACAAACTTTAATACTAAGTTACACAATAGTTTCACCTTATTCTAGCGAACAATATTCAACAAATATTCAACAATAGGGAAAATGAACCTTTCATCTAATTAGGTTCTACCGGCTACACTATGTCTCCGTCAATTTTAACCAAGAGTAAATTGATAGCCTTGGAATTAAACTCCTGTAATTTTTACTGGAAAGTGAATAATAAATAGCAACAGAAACATTTTGTTTTCAAAGTCTTTTTATAATTTATTAGATTCTGACTAAAAAAGAATGAACTATATCTAGTGAAGCATGATTCTGAGATGGAGTACAGTGGAAGGATAATTGAAATTGAATAGATTTACCTACTTTGAATATGATAAATAAGTCTAGTTGATGATTGCAGCATAAGGTAATACTGATATATGATACACTGTTGTGAATATGTTAATGGTGATTCTTGAATCATTTAAAACATATCTGAAACCAATAATAAAAGCGTTGTGGTAGTTTCAGTCGGAAACATGAAATCTGAAACATATCTTCTTATACACTATACTATAAACTGTTTGTCTATAAATGCATTCTATGTTTTCTTATGTATTTATATAGATTCTAATTTATACAACGTTGATTGTTACTAAATCTCCTCATCTAAGATGTCGTCCTTTATGCTAAACAAACAAGATATTGATGACATTAAAGATATTTCTACACCTTTGAAGACATGGATGGTTGTTGTTCCGGAACATATTGAAAAGCAGAGGAATGAAATGAAGGAGAATAGTAGAGTTCATGTTCAAGTGTTTCAATAAAGCTCTCCAGGGCATGAGGGTTAGTATTTCTATGAAGTAACTGTAAATTCAATTTCGAGAGTGTGTCTTGTCTTGTTGCTTG
Organism: Scheffersomyces lignicola; assembly: GCA_030578435.1. NCBI lineage: Eukaryota > Fungi > Ascomycota > Pichiomycetes > Serinales > Debaryomycetaceae > Scheffersomyces > Scheffersomyces lignicola. The sequence goes on along the minus strand of JAJMRV010000063.1, from coordinate 28,930 downwards.
AACATTTTCTACATTTTTTTTAAGGATCATAAGGTTATTAGCATTTTGTTAGTGTATATTGAGCTAATTGTTGCTAATGATTTGTAATTGATAGCTATTACCAGAAATAATAAGGTGTCCTACTTTGATATATCAATATACTGTAGACAGTTTATTCACATCTTAGATAAAATTAGTCTACTTTTGTAGGTTTGAAAATATCAAAAAAGGCCGAGTCATTAAAAAAGTCAAACTGTGTCAGCAAGTAATTATAGTTGAGGGAGGTATTTTCTGTGTTTGTTGTGGATAAATTTACTGGCGGTGTTTCTAGATTATCACTCATAGCATCTACTATGACACAGTCGTTTTCAATATCCACAGAAATTTTTCTCAATTGGCACCAAAAATTATCCATCTGTATGTCATAAGCAATAGAGTCATTGTCTTTTGAGTCTAAGCTTTTGAATGCCCCTGGGAATAAAACATTTAATGTAGTGAATGATTCGTTGGAATCTGAAGAGTCGCTTTTATCATTAATCTCGCACAGTGAGGTGTAGTATTTGAATAGTCTTTCGAAATCACGTATTTGTTCCTTTGAGTAATATAATACTGCTTTTTGAGTCATGGATGTATCACTTTCATAAACTGGAATTTCATTCATCAACTTAATACCATACAAATGTGCCTTGTTAATTTTCCATGCAAAAAAATACCTGTTTGCGACTATTGACATTCTTTTAATATTGGACTTAGCCGTTGCTAGGCACATATCTAAAATATATTGAAGTAGTGGTTTGAAGTCATTTTCTGAATTATTATCCATAGTTTTCAAAGTCGCTGATATTCTAACGCAAAATGAAGCACATACCATACATAAAATGTGATTGTAAAGATTCAATAATGGTGAAAGCATGAGAGTGAAAGACCTCCCGAAGTTACCAGCTATAGTGTGTTTTTCGATTGTGTAAAGTTCACCTAATTCATATAATAATATTGTGAAAACCTTCTTATGATAAAACTGTTCTAAATTACGATCTCCCTTGTCACTGTAATGGATATGACATAAGAAGTACATTTGGCACAAAAATAGCTTAAGCTGCAAATAGTAATATAATTTCTTGATTTTGAAAGTCTCTGATGATTGTAGATCTTCTTGAAGTAGGAATTTCAATCTGCCAAAAATCCTCGAACAAAGCAATTCCATATCCAGCAATTCTTCCAAAAATTCTGATAGTCTTATTTTGGTCTTGTAGTTGCTCAATAATTTGGCCAATACGGACATAGAATTAATTATTGGGCGAGACAAGACTATGCTCATTAAGACATCTTTTTCAAGTTCAGTATCAACAATATTCGAACAGCCTTCTTTATAGAAAGGTAACCTTGTATCATAATTCAGATCATTATCGACTGATAGTGTGGTTCCAAATAGAAGCGTATCTTCTATATCAAGACTCACCAAATAATGCCATATCTTCCTTTTCAAGTTCTTAAGTTTATCATTGGTAGTCGAATCGAGAAAATAATCAGGATCTCTATTTAGATTCAAAGAAACTGCAACATGTATAATAATACCATCCGACACTTGCGTTTCAGGTCCTGTAAATTTATCACCTGTTTCTGGTGCATACTTGTAGTAAATCCTTGCGAATATAAGTGCCTGAAGAACAGAAAGATCTTGTACTTTGAACAAGTTAAACAATTTTACGCATTCCTCCGCGACTATAACAACATCAAGAGGAATCGGCAGATTCATTATCGTTTCTCTCTCCTTCTGTTCTGCAATTGTAGTATCTTGTGGTGATTGATAATTTATTTCTTTATCGTTAGAAAACCATAAGAGAAACGTTAATCTGATGATAAAAAAAAATGTAGCTAGAATGGCATAATCTGACTTCTTTTCAATTTTGATTTCTATTATTCTACCCGTGTATGCATCTGCAGAACCCATAATTCTAGATAAATCATTTCGAAATGAAAGTTCATCTAATACAGGAAAGAAAGGGTAAAGATACTCGAAAAATGCATTAAGATATCTTGAAATTAGCCTTTGATTTGGTATCAAGGCAATGATTTTCTGCTTCAAAGTGAAGTTCTTTAAATCGATTGGGAAGAAAGTCATTCCTAAAGTCTTACCGTAATTCGAAATGGAGTCTTTAACTTCTTTCACCGGCACACCATCTTCAATCAGTTTTATATAGCTATTACCAAACATTTCCTTTGCTCTTTGTATGAATATATCAAATCTACTGTCATTTCTTTTTCTATTAAAGAAAAGATCCTTAAAATTGTATTTGGAATACCTTGGAAGTAACTCAAATCGCCAAAATAACTTCACACCTGGATCTCTTTTCAACAAGAATATGAATGGTAAGGGTGGTTTTGTAATTCTGTTTGTTGTTTCATCTGTAAAATGTAAATTTACTGAGTCTTCATCGTTATTACAAGGTGTGATTCCAATAAGAATGTCTTTGTTCTTATCCTTTATTGTGTTATTTGCATCAAGGAGCACTTGTCCCTCCTTGAGTTCTTCTGTTCCGTCAAAAGGTTCAACCACTAATTGTATAACATCTGGATTCGCAGTAACAGACGCTTCCAATTGACGTAACCTTCCTTTGAGGTACATTAATTCTTGTTGAATTGTTAGCCCGTCCGACTGGCCCTTAGACTCCAATCCCAATTCATTATTTCGATTGTGATTGACATGGGAAGGGGAACTGTAGTTACAAGTGTGTGAAATGCTGAGTTTTACGCAATTAGAGCAAGGGAAATCTCTATCACATTTAGTTTTCTTTCTTCGACAATTATCGCAACTCAAAGCAATACGTTTCCTTTTCTTCGTTGGCTCTGACATGACTCTCAGATGAAAGCTTGAAGAGGACTGTAGTCTGTAATATTTTGCTTTCAGATATAACGAAAGGATATATACGGACTTATGCGGATAAAAAAGAATTTACGCGGAGATTAGAAACCTAAGATTAAATTTGTATTCACAATTTATCTATCTACCGAAACAACTTGCCATCAGCATCTCCTTGCCTTCTCCATTGGGGATTGAAGATACCACTATTTTCAAGTTTGTATATTCTCCAAGCTTCCCTGACATGATGAGGTTGAATGGGATTTGGAGAATCGCCCTCATATGTTAGTCGTCTATCTTCAACTTCAATATCCTTTCCGTTCTCTAGACTCTTCAATATTTGTCGCTTTTGGTTCTTCTTATCCTCTATATCAAGTATGAGTTTTGCTTTGTAGTCATTTTCTTGTATTTCAAATGCTTTTGTTATTATGTCCCCTAGGAACAGCTTCGAAATGCCTGCCAAAACAATTGCCATATTATTTGGAATTGAATGGCCAATGACACCATTACAAACCTTTTTAACACCAGGCTTGTTTATTCTAGTACGTCTATATGCCACGAATCTCTCCATCTGATCATCTGTGAAGTTTGCTATTAGTAATCTTCTCTTCTCTTCATCGCTTAAATCTTTATCGATTTGACCAGACTTTAGCTTTTTGTACTTTCTTACAAGTTCCGTATCATCAACATCCAAAAGATCCTCCTTTTCATCAGATGAATCCTCAGTATATTCATCGTCAGTGAAAATTTCCTCCAGGTTTTCTCCTTGGTTTTCTGAGTCACCATAAAAGACTCTGCCAATTAATTCTTCATCATCTTCATCTAAACTCACTTCACTTGGATATTCATCTGTGTAATTGTCCTCTGCTTCAGGTCGTATGTCTTGCATGTCCAACAATTTACTAAGAATGCACAAGTCTTCATGAATAACATGAGTAGGTCTTCATATTTTATCAGGATAAAAAATAAAATGCAGGACGTCCGATTTTCTACATTCTATACCGCCTGCTAGGCAACACCAACACCGTGGAACTTAGAAGACATTCTATTAATTTAGGGACATGTTATAGAATCTAACTGTGTAAGTAATCCATTCGTTCTATTCAATAGCTCACCCCATGAAGAAGTAGTAGTTTCAAATTCTTTGGCTAATGAAAATATAGCTATAGCTGTATCTTTGTAATTAGACAATTTTGATTGATCAAAGAGTAAAAGTCTCTCAATAACAGCTTTCAAAGTCTTGATAGAGGTTAGTTTGTACATACTAAGTAACTTTATGTGTAAGTTGTTCGAGGGATCTTCTGGTAGACCAACATGACTCTCTATTAGATGCTTCATGGTTGCTAATAGGATTTCTTGATCTGTCACCTTTTGATAAATGACACTTCCATCATACTCTTCTAGATTCAAAATTGACTTATTTTTATATAGCTCTATGGTAAGGTCACTTTTGTCTCTTCTTTCTTTCAAAAAGCACACCTCGATATCCCAAAGTCCTTTGTACGCTTTCAAATATTCTTCAAACTTATATGCGATACGATTATCAAGTTGTATATCATTTGTTATGATGGTGATGGAGTATGGCGAACTTTTCGATTCTATTAGTTTCCAGGGCACATGACTTGTTTTGAATGTCATTATTTCGGCTAATAAAAGATGATGGACTATACCTTGAGATATGTAAAATGGTAGATCGTTATTGTGTATTGAATCTAAAGTGTAAAAGACATAACACTTCGGAAATTGGTAGTCTATTCCAACGAAATCGTCTTCAGCATGAATTAGCTCTACTACATATTCGTTTTGGGAATCAGTTTTGTTGGCCCTGGATATTGACAAATCGTCTATTAGCTGAACTTTGAATCTGTCTGGGTATACTCTTTGCAATTCTTTGTCCAATTGAATTTGAACAGCATTGGTCAAATCTGGAAAGATGAACCCTTCGTCCCCAAACGTCAATCTAACGGCAATATTAGTTGTTAAATCATTTTCCAAATGATAAGCTAATTTTTTTAATTCGTAAGGTATGTATGAAACATTCAAAATACTAGCAAGAAAAAGTATCACAGTTGATATTAGTATCAATATATATGAAGTACACCTTTTGACCTTGGTTTCCATCTCTCAAGTTATCGAATTTAAATCTTTTAAAAAAATGTGCACCAAAAAATTTTTGTTATTACTATAGACTCCAGCAACAATGTCCGTTCCATCTTTATCATTAGGTAAAGGGCTAGATCCTCAAATTCAAGAAGAAGATTATGTACATAATGTGTATAATGAAATCGCTTCTCATTTTTCTCAAACACGTTATAAACCCTGGCCAATAGTTGAGAAGTTTCTTCAATCCAGACCTGACTATTCAGTGGGAATAGATGTAGGTTGTGGAAATGGAAAATATTTAGCGGTCAACGACAAATTATTTATTATTGGTTCTGATAGATCTGATGGATTGATATCCTGTGCTCATGAAATTTCCAATAATTACAATGTTGCAGTAGCAGATGGTTTAAACTTACCACATCAAAATAGTTCCATCGATTTTGCTATATCTATCGCAGTTATACATCATTTTGCGACAGAGGAGAGAAGAATACAAGCTATTTCCCATATTCTAACAAAATTGAAATCTGGTGCAGAGTTTTTGATATATTGTTGGGCACTAGAGCAAGGTAACTCTAGAAGAGGGTACAAAGAGGGCGATGACCAAGACCTTTTGATTCCATGGGTTCTTGCAAAAAAGCAAAATAAGAAACCAAAGCAGCCAAAAAGAAAGAAAAATGATAGAAAACAGACAGTTATCACTCCAGAGTCGAGAGACACTGTCACAGAGGAGCCTGATTCCAAAGAGGACAATCAAGAAAAAGATCAGGAAAAAATCAACGAGGAGCAAACCAAATATAGATACTATCATTTGTATAAGAAAGGAGAGTTGGTCAGTAACGCACTTAGTACAAATTTATGTACCGTAGTAGATGAAGGTTATGAAAAAGATAATTGGTGGGTGATAGTTCGGAAGATTTAATTATTCGTAAATTGCTAATACACACTTTTTTCAAAGCGCTTTAAAACTTGAGATTTAAAATCTACACTAATGACAAGCAACTTCTAATGTTATCACCACAGCAGAAAAAGGATCGGATTATACGATCAACTGATATTGATGCCCTTAGCTGTCGCTCAAGTGCTAATAAGTTATCCTATTTTTCTCCTCCAGATCGGTACATTGATTTGCATATTCAATCATATCAAAAGTACTTGAAATACTGTCAGGGTTACAGCAGTATTTCTTCCGGAAGAGCTTTAAAACAAGCATTTGGGGAAAGAAAGTTTCCATTAATTAACAGGGGAACATATTTCAGAACAAGAGCAATAGATAAGGTAATAGAACAATTTGTAGAGGAGTTTCCTACCTGTCAAATTGTATCACTTGGTGGCGGATCTGATACTAGGGCATTCAGAGTTTTGAATAAGCACCAATTTGTTAACTATTTTGAAATAGACTTCCCAGAATCAATTAAAATAAAGAAGTTATCAATTGTTGAATCAAAAGAACTTCAAAGAATTGTGAATTTTAAAGATGACCAACAGACTACCATAGGCAGCAAAGAGGATTTTGAATTATTCTATGGTGATATACATACAAAAAATTACCATCTTATATCCTTTGACTTGCGTGATTTGAAAAATGATGCGGAGGGTATCAACAGGAAGCTTCAATATTTTGATTCAGATTTGCCGACATTGGTATTAAGTGAATGTGTACTTTGTTATATGGGTCCCGAAGAAAACACAGAAGTTATAAATTTTTGGAAGAATCATTGCAAAAGCTATATTTCGTTTTGCATTTATGAGCCAATGTCATTGGGTGATGCATTTGGGAATACTATGGCGAGAAATTTATCCGATCGTGGGATCAATTTGTTAACATTCGAGGAATTTCCGAACCTCCAAAAGAAATCGAAATATTTGAACGAAATTTGTGGGTTCACTAAAATAAGACTAACTGACTTAAGTGAAATCGCTGGTTATGGGTCTAATAAAAGAGAGCAGAAAGAATTGTGGATTGACATTGAAGAAATTGATCGAATAAATCACATAGAGCTTATTGATGAAGTTGAAGAAATAAGACTTCTTTTGCAACACTATTGCTTTTGTTACGCGGAATACAGTGATTGTGGAAAATCATTGAAAGGAATAGATCGGTGGAACTGGCTAGAATGCACTGGTACGTAACGGTCTAAGTAACATAAATAGATTCGCATGAGGATATGGTTGCAATAGTATTATCATCAAATGCGACATGAAAGCTGTGACCAGAAATGCCTATGGTCATTTTTTCGATAGATATCCTTTGGTAGTTAGATTCAACCAGTTTTGGAGAAATGTATGTCAAAATTAGTAAAAAATTAGATTTAATATAGAAGCTTAAATAAAAGTTGAGTTTTCTAATATAATTACTCTCAAACTTCCTATCATATTTATAGACAAGTAGTCACTACATCTTCTAATAACTAGGTACATTTGTCAATACTTCTATCAAATCTAGTATGATAATTGCAGTTGAATACTGGCTTCCACTAAATCCAACGTTGTCTAAGAACCAGTGTCATTTTTCTTTGCCAATTATGTGATATTCTAGAAGCTGCTGAGTCTAGATAGTTGATGATCTACTTATAGAGAAGAACAGAAATGAAAATTGATTTTCAGAGTCGAGATAAGGGGAATAACTAACGATAAAAGCACCGCTAATGCGAAGAACGATATGCAAGATTTCGAACGAGGGAGTGAGTTCTGGAGCAAAACTTTCAATTAACAAGGATGATCCTCAGGTATCGGTAATACCTAGTTACAGGCTTCTTTTTAATAGAAAATGTGGTAAACGGTAATAAGATAACAAGCCTGGTAACGTTCCAACAGGCAGGGTTATTAAACCGTACGGGATTACCAAATACAGACTCAGTTAATTCTGTTAGATGCTTATTAAAAGCATCGGCTGATACCGAATTAGCAGTGTCACTGGTAGGGCTGGTGACATTTATGTTAAATGACACAGCTTCAGACCGCATGTACAGGAACATTACAACTACGTCCTACAGGATAGCGAGGTTCGTTTTAAGATTGACAATGGGTTTGACGAATATGATGAAAGCCTTAGCATTATACATAGGAACTGTTAACAAGTCTAGACGTCAGCGTAACAGATGGGCGGATAAAGATTAAGTGTGTAGAAATAGCTATACAGAAAGAGGACTGCCAGGAGCAAGTGACTTACGTTTTAATATGTGTACAGTAACTCAGATTGTTATTTTCCAGGTTTGATTTGTATTTCCCTATAAATAAGGGTGATGTATAGAGAAAATAACCAGGAATTTAACAGCTCATAGAACCGGTGCCTGAATTTTATTGGTTATTTTGCGAATAACGAAATAGAGAATTCTCCTAGGTAATATGGCCTCACCACGACTGCTTTCGAGGAAACGAAGCTTACAATATTTAGGCCCGGGTGGAGTAAAAACTCTCAGGATATTTATATATATATGTATATATATATATTGTATAACATCGTAAACTAGGCAAAGTTTTAGTAGTAGAATATACTTCTATATTGAGATGTAACTGGCATCTGCGGGAACAAAGGAGATGCGAGGGTAAAAGTAGAGGGATCACGTACTTATATAGTAAGTAATGCAGCCAAGCTGGGTAGTTGAAACATATGCTGACATATAAATATTTCCGTGAGTAAATACATTTATTCGAAATATAATTATTTTTATTGCAGCACGAGAATTTCGGGTATAGTCTCCCACTACACAACTCGGTCCCGCTCTTAGCAGCTTAACTACAGTCGATCGGACGGTGGTGCTTTCTGTTAGATATGGCCGCAAGAAAATTGAATATAAGATTTTGAATCGGTCGTGCCCATACCAAAACGTTTTCCAAAATCTTTTTCCTGCATGTATATAGATACGAAACCTAAACATTTTGGGGCTTTTTAAGTAAGTAGAGTCTTCCGATATAGTGTAACGGCTAGCACGGTTCGCTTTCACCGAGCAGACCCGGGTTCGACTCCCGGTATCGGAATTTTTTAATTTTTTATGGTCTGGTTTTCTTTTAATAAAGATGCGACTTTTTCAGTTGATAGAAATGTCGCACCTCTCAAATCTGAAGATTTTTGGTTAATAGAGTTTTGAACTGAACTCAGTAAAATCGTTATTGTGCTTGTTTCTCGCCAGTTATAAGTATCATTCATCATTCAAAATATTTTCGAAGTATCACTTCCACAATGACTCCATTTCAGTTTTCTGATGCCGATATATTCGAAACCAAAATATAGGATTCGATTAATCATAGTTATTACTAAAGGGTGTTTACAAGTAAAAGAAGTTGAGTAATGCTTCCCGCAGTATTATTTAAATTGGATTGAATAAAGTATACTAGCTCTTCTGATAGGACTATGTATAAAAGTAATCAGCGTGTCTACTACTCTCAATTCTAGCCAGCAGAAGGAGCTATCGATGGCTTGGTTACTTCCCCAATTACAATTCTTTTCCAAGGAATAATAACAAGCGTTTCATTTAATTCCCAAAGAGGATATTTAATATTGGTAAATATGAACAGGTGGTGTCAGAGGTAGAAGCTAAATCTCGTACGTGAAATATTTTTTGCAATCGCGCTGAAAAAAATAATTGCTGCAAGACTAAAGTGAAGATTATAAAATAGGATGATGCTGCTGCATACAATGTATACTTGACATTTTGTGTTAGATTTTCAAAATTATAGGAAGTTCGTTAAATTGGTAAATGCGTTTCATTACTCGCTAATATCACGAAGACCTCTATATTCTAGCTTCCTGTAATGACACTCTTAAACATGTTGGGTGATGTATAAGTGTGAAGAAGAATAAAGTATTTGTAATATGCGGGAAGAAATCTAATTTTGAATAAACATTTTGAGATACACAGTATGACTTTCATATCTAAATGGAAACTCCCTTATATAGCTTTACTGTTGTTTACTTCATTCTACAATCAGCCAATTGCCGAAACAAGAAATTATTGAGAATATCTCATTAATTGTTTACGTTAGTACTTTAGTCTATTTGGGCCAAATTGGAGACATATTCTTTCGAGTTATTGAAAACATCTCAGAAAATATTTTTCAATTGCGGCTCTTTTGACACTTTAATTTTAAGTTTGTGAACTATTTTTTTAATTGCAACACAGAAAATAAAACTCCAATATAACCGCTGCGTAGTATACGAAATTTACATACTGGCTTGCTGATTGTGGACTCAGCTGTTCCATATGGAAAATAGTACCAACTGAATTCAACGCCTTGGCCAAGAAGTTTTGTTAGACCGTGCTCCAGCAATACACAAAACGATACTTCTCATTAGTAAAACACATTCAAAAGAGTTGCACCATACATGAATCCAAGCACAGATTTCTGCAACAAAATACAATAACAATTATACCGAAAGACTATATACCAACTGAATTTGTGGAAAAATTCTTCTACAATTGCACTTCTTCTGTATTCACAACCATTGAATGAACATAAATCCTGTCAATAATAATACCCTCTTCGTATCGAAGCTTGCTCATTTCGAAGTTCGATATTTTGCTTCGAACCCTCTTACAAAGAAACAATTCCACCGAGAACCTTGTTTATTAATTACCTAATTTAAAGTGGGATTCGTCTTTGACAAAAGGCTGCATTCCTGTAGAAAATTCCGTGCCTCCTCACTTCGCATTTAGTTCAAATTAAAGATTACTTTTTTCAATAAATTGCAGGTACTTTTTGTCTGGTTAATTACCTGCCAGTGGTGTATTGCTCACATAATTTGTGGCTTCAGTCTTTGAAGGTGGTATTGTCAATAGACAATCCAATGCTTAATCGCGGTAAGAAGCATTTTTAATGTACAGCCAATGTGGAAGTACTGTTAGCTTCTTTTCATTTAATTAAACGGCCTACTTTCCATTCTATTGTTATCGTATATCATAAAGATTGTTATGCTAAGAGGGCACAATAGAATAAATTCTTCTGGGAACTCGGGTCACATAACCGTGGTTTTGTTTATTTTTTTTACAAATTAGTGTATTGTTTAATCTTTCTCGGTTTATGCTGGTTTGACGCATGCATATAATGCAACTTGCATATGACACAAAGAAGATGCAACAAGCCTAGTAGTTGCAACTAGGTCTTTCTTAGTGGCCACACCAAAACCTGACAATCGTATATATATTGTCAAAACTACAAATAATTTCTTGAAGCAGTTCAAAAGTATTCAATACTTGTGCTTTGGCTGTGATGGTTGCTTTAGTTCAACTTGTCTATTTATGGATTTTACTTCCATCAATAGTCTCAGCATATGAGACAATAACAGATAATGGTTATTGGACTGGCTCAACCACAAGTCGTACTACAATAGTAGACGTACTTGATGGTGATGTTACTGATGTAGTTACAATAGAGGTATATGCTCCTTATGCTACAGTCAATAAAACAATCACTTGGACTGGTGATACTAGTTACACTACGGATTATAATGCTGAAGATGGTACTGCTACTGTCGTTGAGTATGTTCCCTACACTATGGAAACTGTAACTGACACCTGGACTGGTAATTCTACAAGCTACAGTACAACCTATGCTCCCGATGATGGTACTGGTACCGTGGTTGAGTTCGTTCCTATCACTGTTGTCACTGTTACTGATACATGGACTGGTAATAGCACGTTCTTCGAAACTACTACTGCTCCAGTTGGAGGTACTGCTACCGTTGTTGAGTTTGTTCCAGTCACCACAGTTTCGGTTACTGATACTTGGACTGGTGATAGTACTGTTTTTGAGACTACTACTGCACCAATTGGTGGTACTGCAACTGTTGTAGAGTATGTTCCATTTTCTTTTGTATTTGTTACTGATACATGGACTGGTAATACTACAAGTATCACTACCAACTATGATGCTGACGGAACTGCCACTGTCGTTGAGTATGTTCCTATTTCCACTGCTTATGTGACTGACACTTGGACTGGTACTACTACGAGTTACACCACTAACTTTGCTCCAGAAGATGGTACTGCTACTGTCGTTGAGTATGTTCCCTACACTATGGAAACTGTAACTGACAC
>JAJMRV010000063.1:0-16665 GCA_030578435.1 Scheffersomyces lignicola | reverse complement strand
GTTCCTATTTCCACTGTGTATGTGACTGACACTTGGACCGGAAATACTACAAGTTACGCTACAGATTTTGCTCCAGAAGATGGCACTGCTACTGTTGTTGAGTATGTTCCTATTTCCACTGCTTATGTGACTGACACTTGGACTGGTACTACTACGAGTTACACCACTAACTTTGCTCCAGAAGATGGTACTGCTACTGTCGTTGAGTATGTTCCCTACACTATGGAAACTGTAACTGACACATGGACTGGTAATACTACAAGTATCACTACCAACTATGATCCTGACGGAACTGCTACTGTCGTTGAGTACGTTCCTATTTCCACTGTGTATGTGACTGACACTTGGACCGGAAATACTACAAGTTACGCTACAGATTTTGCTCCAGAAGATGGCACTGCTACTGTTGTTGAGTATGTTCCTATTTCCACTGCTTATGTGACTGACACTTGGACTGGTACTACTACGAGTTACACCACTAACTTTGCTCCAGAAGATGGTACTGCTACTGTCGTTGAGTATGTTCCCTACACTATGGAAACTGTAACTGACACCTGGACTGGTAATTCTACAAGCTACAGTACAACCTATGCTCCCGATGATGGTACTGGTACCGTGGTTGAGTTCGTTCCTATCACTGTTGTCACTGTTACTGATACATGGACTGGTAATAGCACGTTCTTCGAAACTACTACTGCTCCAGTTGGAGGTACTGCTACCGTTGTTGAGTTTGTTCCAGTCACCACAGTTTCGGTTACTGATACTTGGACTGGTGATAGCACCTATTACGCAACAAATACAGCACCAATAGGAGGTACTGCAACTGTAGTAGAATATGTGCCGATTTCTACAATCACAAAAACTGGTACTTGGACTGGTCTTACAACCAGCTACGCCACTAGTACCGCAGCAGTTGGCGGTACTGCTGTCGTATATGAATATGTTCCACTTTCAATAATCACTGAAACAAGAACTTGGACAGGTACCACAACTAGTTACAGTACAACTACAGAAGACGCTGATGGAACTGAAATCGTGTATGAATTCCTCCCAATTTCTAAGACTACTGAGACAATTACATATTCAGGTTCTGTAACGAGTTACACAACTACGACTGAAGCAGCAGGTGGTACAGAAATTATCATTGAGTATGTACCAATAACAGAGCTAACCGAGACCGGTACTTGGACTGGTTTGACAACCAGTTCTACCGCTACTACAGTTGATGGTACTGTTTACTTCCTTGAATATGTTCCTCAGTCTCATGCTACCGAAACTTACACTTGGAGTGGTGCTACCACCAGTTGGACCACTACTACTGTTGAAGGTACTGCTTACGCTCTTGAATATATTCCTCAATCATATGCTACAGAGACCGGTACTTGGACTGGTTTGACTACCAGTTACAGTTCCACTACTGTCGAGGGTACTGCTTATCTTCTTGAATATGTTCCTGAATCGCATGCAACTGAAACTTACACTTGGAGTGGTGCTACCACCAGTTGGACCACTACTACTGTTGAAGGTACTGCTTATGCTCTTGAATATATTCCTCAATCATATGCTACAGAGACCGGTACTTGGAGTGGTTCGACTACCAGTTACAGTTCCACTACTGTCGAGGGTACTGCTTATCTTCTTGAATATGTTCCTGAATCGCATGCAACTGAAACTTACACTTGGAGTGGTGCTACCACCAGTTGGACCACTACTACTGTTGAAGGTACTGCTTATGCTCTTGAATATATTCCTCAATCATATGCTACAGAGACCGGTACTTGGAGTGGTTCGACTACCAGTTACAGTTCCACTACTGTCGAGGGTACTGCTTATCTTCTTGAATATGTTCCTGAATCGCATGCAACTGAAACTTACACTTGGAGTGGTGCTACCACCAGTTGGACCACTACTACTGTTGAAGGTACTGCTTATGCTCTTGAATATATTCCTCAATCATATGCTACAGAGACCGGTACTTGGAGTGGTTCGACTACCAGTTACAGTTCCACTACTGTCGAGGGTACTGCTTATCTTCTTGAATATGTTCCTGAATCGCATGCAACTGAAACTTACACTTGGAGTGGTGCTACCACCAGTTGGACCACTACTACTGTTGAAGGTACTGCTTACGCTCTTGAATATATTCCTCAATCATATGCTACAGAGACCGGTACTTGGACTGGTTTGACTACCAGTTACAGTTCCACTACTGTCGAGGGTACTGCTTATGTTCTCGAATATGTTCCTCAGTCTCATGCTACTGAAACTTACACTTGGAGTGGTGCTACCACCAGTTGGACCACTACTACTGTTGAAGGTACTGCTTACGCTCTTGAATATATTCCTCAATCATATGCTACTGAGGTGTATTCTTGGTCAGGAACCACAACCAGTTACAGTTCTACTACAATTGACGGTACTGCTTATGTTCTCGAATTTGTTCCTCAATCACAAGAAACTGCATTTGTTACCTGGACTGGTTCAACTACAAGTACAACAACAAGTACAGAACCAGTTGGAGGTACTGCTATTGTCATTGAATATGTTCCTCGTTCATTTGTGACTGAAGTCATTACTTGGGAGGAATCAGTCACGAGTTACTTGACTAGTATTTTGCCAGTTGGAGGAACAGCAGTTGTCATTGAATTCGTTCCATCTGCTACTCCTACTCCTACTACAAGTAGTGATTTTGTTTCAACAAGCAGTAATGCTGTTTCATCAAGCAGTAACATAGTTTCTTCTACTGTGACTAGTGATGTTGGCTTATCTAGTTCCCAGACTGCTGTTGTGAATGGTGCATTGGTGAACGGTTTCGCTCTTCCAGCTGATACTGCCATCACTAGCAGTACTGTTTTATTGAGTCTGACTGCAAGCATTACTGAGGAGCCTGTTGTCAGCACTACTGCATCGAGTTTGATTTCAAGTTCTACTGAGAATGATGCTTCTAGTATTTCTGCATCGAGTTTGACTACAAAATCTGTTTCAGATACCGTTGCTAGTAGCAGTTCTGATAGCCAAACTGTATCTGACGAGGATATAGTTAGTACTGTTATCTACACTTCAGATTATCCCGAAACTTCCACAATCGTGTTAAACACTGATTATGTCAGCGCAGGGGTTAGTTACAATACAACTATCACGGAAACTGATACATATTTCACAAGTGCTGTCTTCACGGAAGTTACTACTATTACTCCCGGCACTGGTAACGAAGTTAAGAAGAGAAACATTGCTGGAATAATTTATTCAACTTCTTCATTCTTGTATCCTACAAATGAAGAAGTTCTTACGTACGAGGCAACTGCCAATTCGTTGTTTATACCTTCAACCATAGTTGAAATTTTCTTGGTTCTTTCTTCCTTCTTCTTGGTAGTGACATTCTTTTAGGTCATTACTTCAGCTCATTTCTTTGAAAACCTTCTTTCTCTTTATTTTCGGTTTTTATTTCAGACATTTATTAATACCCTGAAGTTTGACAGTTCTATCGAATTATGTTTAATATAGACCACAATAGTTAACATTTCTGGAATCATATACTGCGCAAATATACTCATATATAAATTTAACGCCTTTCATGCATTGTTATTACACCCTTTTGTCCGATTTATGGTCATCACTACTTTCCGAACAAGCCTAGTTTCTAAGCATTTAGAAATGATGATTATGAACTCGAATAGACTGATTTACTACCTTTTGGGTCTCTTCAGTTAATTTTAATATAGAAACACTTTTTACAATTTGCAACTTCGGTAATTGTGACTTTTATTTGACGGATAACTAAATAAACTGCTTATTTTCAAGTGTGAATTGCAATAAGAGGAGCAAATAATGTCATGTAAATATGAATGAATTAAGAGATAATACAAATATATGCATTCAAAATGATATATAAAACAAAATAGATGGATATATGGACCGAAATTGAAGTAGATCTAAGAAATTAATGGACCAAGCTAGCAAAAATTTAAAAGAGATTAATGAATATTAATAAAAATCCAATCATAAAAGATGAAGGTAACACCAATACTTCTGCAGATCCTTCATATACTTCAACACTTGATGTTGTATAAGAAGCGCTTGAAATTGTTGGGATACTTTCAACTGTGGTAAGTGTATCAAATTGAGCAGTAGTTGCCTGGGATTGCAGAAAGTTGCTATTAACTTCCGATTGGCTACTCGTAAGTTGTGTATAAGAAACCGTATTCTCAACTGTTTGACCTGGTGACGAGGTATTCTCAATTGTGGTCTCGGTAGTATCAGTATTTCCTTGAGCGGTCACTTCAGTTGTAGTTGTAGTTGTTGCTGGAGGAGCAATAACTTCACTAGTAACTACACCCGAATATGGGCAGTATGTGGTTTCCAAGGTGGTTACTATAGTCTCGGTTTTAGTAGTTGGGAGACCATTACCACCGATCGACGTATAAGTCGTAGTTATTGTTGAAGCATAAGTGCTTGTGGTGATCTCACTAGTTGTTGTTGTGCCAGTTGAGACATTCTCGGAAGACAGGTCAGTAACGGTTGGCGATAAGCTTCCTGAGTTTGAAGTGACTGTAGAATCCACACTAGTAGTGGCACTTGCTGAACCTGGTGTTAGCGTAGTTAATTCAGTAATAACTAAGGTTTCAGTTTCAGTTTCGGTAGAATTATAGTAGAATGCAGATGAGAAGTAATTCGTGGACAACACAACGACTGTAGTGATGGTTGTTTCTGTAGTTAAAGTTTCTGTGCTCACTATTTCACCTGATTTTATGGTACTGGATGATAATGAAGACGATGAGCTACTTGCTGGGCTTGGAACTGCTTGTGCACTATAGGTTGGAACGATATACTGTTCTCCTGCATTTGGAGTATCAGCAACGATATCCAAGAACACCCTGTAGCCGGCTGGGACATTGGAATAATCAATCACAATCTCGGAACTAGAACATGAAACAAGAGTGATCGTATCAAGTGTTTCATAAGATTTAGGGAAAAACCAATCATTTAAATCATTGGAGATGTAAGCTTCATAAGTGGAACAATCCAATTCACCTTCGTTGGCGGCTACTTGGATTGCTATAGTACCATTGATACAACCGTTATCACATGATGAACCTAATGCATACAAAGAAGTGGCTCCAATCCACGGCATTGGTCTAACAGCATATACAATATCGTCAGTATTTTCAGTTGATTCTGAACCAGCTGCAAAGTCAACTCCTATTGAAATTTCAAATGTACCATCTGTAAATTGGATAGTTTGCAAACCACTTGTAAATGCATTAGCAGCAGCGATATCCGTATCTGAGGTAGAGCCACCGACATTGAAAACGAGAGGGATTGAAACCGTTCCTGAAACATCTGGATTTGAAGTGATAGCATCCAACACCGTACATTGAATAGATGATGAAGTGCTGGTACCACCATCTGTCACCGCACAGGAAGCGTAGTCAGTCCCGTCAATGTTTAAAAATAAAATTCCATCTGCTGCATCTCTCTTATTCAACTGTGATGATGAACTGTTGCTTGTTATTGAGAAAACATTTGGAAAACCCAAATTAAATTGATCACCCGGTTGAGTACCGTTGGGGAATGAAAGACCAAAATCAGCATTCCATGATGGGGCCATTGGCAAAGGAGTTGCAAATGGTCCCAGTTGAGTCCAACCAAGATCTCCAATTGGTGTAAATATAGCAGAGATTGAAGAAGTGGTACTTGGGCCAACAGAACTTGAGCTAGAAACAATCAGTACAGTAACACTGGAACTAGAAGTCTCTTCAGTAATACTCGAAGATGTAGTTAATGAAGATTGCAACTCCGATGTTGATTCGATGAAAGAACTGCTTTCAGCAGAAGCAACTGAGCTAGAAACCGATTCCGAGGAAGTAGTACTGCTTTCCTGTGACAAATTAGTGGATTGCTCTGACAGACTACGTACTGATTCACTTGACTCAGAAGGTGAACTGTTAGAACTTGATTCTGAACTAATAGTTGATGTTGTTTCTACTTCTGATGAACTTCTCGTTTCAACTTCAGAACTTGGTAAAAATTCAATAACGGTAACAGTACCACCAAAGATTCCCACAGTAGTTTCATAACTAGTCACGCTACCAGTCCATGCTTCAGTGACGGTAACTGTTGAAGTAGGAACATATTCTATTACAGTGGCTGTGCCTCCAAGAATACCTGTTGTGGTTGTGAAACTAGTAGTTGTACCAGTCCAAGTCTCAGACAAAGTGACAGTAACGACAGGCACATACTCAATAACAGTGGCTGTTCCACCGAAGATGTCAGTTGTAGTGGTGTAACTAGTAGTACTGCCACTCCAAGTTTCTGTTAACGTCACCTTTGAAGCTGGAACATACTCCACAATTGCGGTAGTTCCTTCAAGGAAATCGGTTGTCACACTAAAGCTAGTCTCAGATCCTGTCCATGTCACTGTTTCAGTAGCTAATACAGCACCGGGAATATATTCAATAACAGTGGCTGTGCCTCCAATTACGTCAGTGGTAGTAGTGAAACTAGTAGTAGTTCCGGTCCATGTTTCCGTGAATGTGACCTCTGAGATTGGAACATATTCAAGAACCGTAGCACCACCGCGAACAACATCTACGGTTGTAGAATAACTTGTCGTCGTTCCAGTCCATGTTAAAGTTTCAGTAGAAATGCCTGATTCAGGAATGTATTCAACAACAGTGGCAGTACCGTCAATAGCATCAGTAGTAGTGGTGTAGCTAGTACTACTTCCTGTCCAGACTTCGGTAAGAGAGACTGTTTCAAAAGGTATTAACTCAATGACTGTAGCAGTGCCTCCAATATCTCCAGTAGTAGTAGTGTAACTAGTGATTTCTCCAGTCCAGGGTATAGTGATAGTAACCTCTGAAGCTGGAACATACTCTACAATTGCAGTAGTTCCCTCAAGGATATCGGTCGTTACACTAAAACTGGTCTCAGATCCTGTCCAAGTCACTGTTTCAGTAGCTAATCCAGCACCGGGAATATATTCAATGACAGTGACAGTTCCCCCGATAACATCAGTGGTAGTAGTATAGCTTGTGGTGGTTCCAATCCATACTTCAGTAATAGTAACCTCTGAAGCTGGAACATACTCCACAATTGCGGTAGTTCCTTCAATGAAGTCGGTCGTCACACTAAAACTGGTCTCAGATCCTGTCCATGTCACTGTTTCAGTAGCTAATCCAGCACCGGGAATATACTCAATGACAGTGACAGTACCTACAATAACGTCAGTATTAGTAGTGAAACTAGTAGTAGTTCCAGTCCACACCTCTGTCAGAAAAACTGTTTCAAGTGGTACCAATTCTATAACGGTAACAGTACCACCAAAGGGTCCCACAGTAGTTTCATGGCTAGTCACGCTACCAGTCCATGCTTCAGTGACGGTAACCGTTGAAGTAGGAACATATTCTATTACAGTGGCCGTACCTCCAATTGCATCGGTGGTAGTTGTGAAACTAGTAGTTGTACCAGTCCAAGTTTCAAACAGAGTAACAGTTTCGACAGGAACAAATTTTAAAACAGTTTCCGCCCCGCCTAAGACATCGGTTACTGTACTGTAACTAGTGGTACTGCCTGTCCATGCCTCAGTAACGGAAACAGTTGAATAAGGTATGTATTCGATAACGGTGGCTGTACCGTCAACAGGATCAGTAGTGGTTGTGTAACTGGTCGTAGAACCAGTCCATGCCTCAGTAACTGTTGTTTTTGAAAGTGGAACAAATTCAACCACAACTGAAGTTTCATCAATAGCGTCGTACGAAGTGACAAGGCTAGTGGACAGACCTGTCCAAGTTTGGGTCTCTGTGGATAGAGATCCAGAAACTAGAAGAGGAAGTAGAGTCCACAAATTAATGAACTTTACAGGTCTCATTTCGCTGTTGAAATAACCGTCTTAGTATAATAATTCAAATTGTACTAATTGTAATTCCAATTTACAAGCATATATATATATCAAAAATAGTTAACAGGAAGAACACCGCCTTATACTGTAAGAGAAATTGTAAAAGGGTGTATTGTGTCACTGTTTGCAAGACCGATACGCATGTTATACTTTTCGACAATCCAAGCCAGCAGAGGCTAATTACATATATGGAACCGCGAATATATGCATTTTGTATAAAAACTGCTGGTTTAATTAAATGATATTCACCGAAACTGTGACTTGTATATAATATTGAAGAAGGAAAAGTATAAAGGGATACATTTAGTCCCAAATAGGATATTCTATAATGGTAAATATATGGATATGGCAATTATTTTCTTCGCGATTTAGATTTGACGCAGAATTATTTTTTGCAATTACGATGCCGAACAATCATCTGCAATATTTAAACCATTCTTAAAAAATAAGATTATGCAGCTGCATGCACAATAAACTTGACATTAACTTTCTGAGACAAACAATCAACAAGCAAAAATCGGTAAATAGATAACTCATTTCGATATTTCGTTAAGTATATTCATTCTAAATAGGATATATTCCAGTCTATTAGAAGTCTAATTGTCTGTGTAACTCTATAATTACTGTATAACTCTATAATTTGAATTTATTTGGTCAAAAGCTTGAGAAACAAATACTGAACGAGTCACTTATTATGATTATATGCCAGCCAGAAATGGATTCTGCCCATCATCTACTTGATTGTGAGTTGGTGGTATGATATTCGATTATTATGCAGTTTCCAAATTAGGTAAATTTCGGGAAGTTCAAAACAATTGGTTAATATCACAATTAATTTACTATATGAGGTCTAAATGAAATACCCACAGTTTATTTTTAATAATATCTCATTTTTCAGGCTTGAAATTTTTATTTTTTTGTGTCTCTTACTGATGACATCTGCTAACTAGAGTACCATATTTAACAGAGAATAATTGAAGTTTGGATCATGTAGATTCCAGGGCTATAGCATGATGAGAGCTTGGATCAACTAGTCGATTCTACAGTTATTAGAAGCAAAATAGATTGGAAGCAAAATTGAGTAGAAGCAAAATTGAGTAGAAGCAAAATAAAATAAATTCTATCTTTTATTACATCACAGGAATCTAGAACTAAATACAACAGGAAATATCATTTGGTTTACAAATAAAAGTTTGACTATCCGTCGAAGCCTGGAAGTCTGGAAGCCTGAAGGGGTTCTGAGTATTTATGACTGGTTCCATTCTCTCTTCAATGACAAGAACATTAAGTTTTACGTCTATTGCTTGCCCATTTAGTTTCTGAGTAGTGATGTAGAATTATAGTATTGAAACTGTTATATATACTGTCGATTGACAACTACCTTCCCTTCTCACTGTGTTATTACTATGTATCAAGATATATACGCTGCATATTTAAATACAGGGTACTAGTACCATTCTTCAATTCTTTGGAATTTACAAACATTTGAAGAGAAGAAATAAGTTTTTCTCTATCTTTGGATCCAAATCTTCTAAACGTGTTATATTAAATCCATTTCGAAACTTCAAGCGGTTCCACTTCATACTTCCTGTTATTAAAGGTGCGACATTTTATTGCTTCAAGAAGGTTTATATACCGGATTGCAGTCTGACCAATCCAGCAAATGTCACGTGGCTTGCATTGCAATCCGATTCTCATTGAAGATGGTTTTCGCAATACCTTGTGTCTCTAGAATATTCACGAAATAGTGCCAAAAATTTGTAAAACTCGGACTAGATTCCAATCAATTATTGATAAAGTTCGAAAAGTGCTACCTTTCGTGGTGTTAAAGGCAGATTTTAATTACCAAGTATAGTTGAAGATATATGCAAGGTAAATTAAAAGGTTGATGAATTTATAACACATGGACATCCATTATCAAACGTGAATACAGCTTTTGAAGATATAGAACATGGTAATTGTATTATAACGGTCATTGACTTCTAAAGCCAGGAGAGTGATGTTTCAGTAGTCAATAAAAAGATTACTACTCGAAATACGATTGCAAGATTTTGATTATTTCTTTAAGATGTACATACTATAATAAAACAGATTTCATTTAAGTTCCTCTAATTGTTTGAGTCAATCCTTGGTTAAATGAGAGGTGTAAACTTATTACACTTAGATAGTAGTTGCAGTTGTAGTATTAACCATGTATTTATGGTAACTTCTTGCTAATTATAATTGGGAATTGCACGGGTAAAATAAAGATTTTTGACGTAATTAAGCCGCATAAAATTTATCCTCATCCATCATTCAAAAAAGTGGCATATATAATGCAGTGATTTCTAATTCAATTGATGTATATACTTCGTCATATCTAGTGTGATATAATTCCTGTGTTGTACTTCGTGCGGGTATGGGATGAGAGGGGAGGTTCTGAGATAAGGAATTTCCTATAGGTCTCAACCTGTACCCTATAATTTTTGTTAAAACTCTAATTGCAAATATTATTACCGTGGACTGTCTATTAGCATCACCAAAGTCAAGGTACCATTAATATGATAACTGCTACAATACTTAGAAATGATATGATTCTAGGGTCGGCGTAACTAGTGGGACCACTCATCTTTTGAGCTCATTGAAATCTCTATTTTGGAATATGAATTAGCTCAGTTATGTCTGAAAACTAAATGGCAAAAGGCTAACTTGATATATAATATGAACTAGAAGGTATAATTATTTTATTTTTAAAACTTTGAAGATAATGATCCAAAAAATGTACAAAGCGAGTATTTATGGAAATGTAAAAAGAAGTGATAATAGTATAGTGCTAGAAAGTAAACCACTTTCCACATGCTAGATAGATACATACTCTTTTATCACACCTGAAAACAGCGGTAAACAAATAAATCACCTATAGTGATAGGACAAGATATCAAGAAAAGCTACTGTGATAATAAGAAATAAGACAAGCCCGTTTCCTTAAAAGTAATTCACTATATTTCCATTTTAGATTTATAGAGCCTCCAATGCGCAACCTGTTGCATTAGAGTTTAGTATACTGAGAAGTACCCTAAATGGTTATGTCAAATGCCGAATAAGTGCATGTATCGCAGAATTACTACTCCTATGGTTTACCTCTTTCTATAAAATGACCCTATGAAGAGGCGAACCTTAAGCAAGAG
Source organism: Scheffersomyces lignicola (assembly GCA_030578435.1). Classification (NCBI taxonomy): domain Eukaryota; kingdom Fungi; phylum Ascomycota; class Pichiomycetes; order Serinales; family Debaryomycetaceae; genus Scheffersomyces; species Scheffersomyces lignicola. The sequence continues at coordinate 5,598 of JAJMRV010000063.1, read as the reverse complement.
TGAATCACTTTATTTTGAAAGATGATCTAGTTTCATTAAAATAACTTGACTGTGAAGACGTATTTATATCTATTTGTGTCAAGCTTGGAATAAGTGTATTAATTGTTAGCACGCTGTTAGGACGTCAGATTTTTGATTCAATTCCACTAAATATAGAAATAGAAGCAGATGTAACTAATCGTTGGCTTCAAATTAGGGTTATGATTTTTTACAGATCTATTCGGCAAGATCTATAATAAATAGTAATGAAATGTAGGATTTATAGTCGCATCACTTGATTTCAGCCGATATTCTAAAAATACATGTATATTCTGATCAATTAAGTGCTCTAACATTTACAATATGTTAAAAAATCATTCCAACAACCAGAACTCATATAGAAATAGCACATAGTTTCAATATTGGTTATAGCAATATAAGAGGATGGTGCGTTAGCGTAGGGTTTGAATGGAAAGTAAAAAAATTGGAATTTCAGTTTCTTTCACAACTGCTACTAAGTCCAATGTAAGTACATGGTTCTATTTCTTTATTTCTTTAGTTCGGACAGAATAACAGCACTTGGTTTTCTTTCCAAAGCATACTATATTTACAGACACATAGCTATTTAATAATCGATTGAGATCAGATTTATCTCTAAATGCTTAGCGACTTGTTCTTTCTTTTTTTTACAGAAACACTATTACTTCTATCAAATCATGATTTAAGATTCAAAGTCTGGGAATAGCTGAAGAAGATGAATTCTCCTCCAAAATTAGTTATCAAAACTGAAGCTCTGATCCATTTGTCCATATAAATTGTTTATTGCCTTAACTATTAGAAGCCAGCCGATGTACTCACACTCAAAGGTAACAACGATAATACTTTATAAGATCCTAACGACTTATCGTTCTTATCCGTCAACCGTTTATAACTATCATAAATCTTATCTTGAAGATCATGATCGTTATTATTTTTCTTTAACAATTGATCGACTCTATAGCCAATTCCTAGATTGTGAAGGAAATCTCCTTGATCAATTGGACCAAAGCATGAACAGAATTTTGAGCTCAAGGTGGTTAAACTTGTGAAGTCCACATCTACCGATAAATCCACTTCCCCTGGCTTTATGAAAGGTGAAACGAATTTATGTTTATATATACCTCTCAAAGAGCTTTCTGGGATCTCATTGACCACACCATAATCAATAATAAGTGCCGTCCCCAAGTTCCTTTTGTTATTCAACAATTGAATCATCTTCATCAAGTACAATTCAGCCTCAGTACAAATTTCAATTCGACTTCCGATTGGCAAATCTCTATATCTTGAGCTCAATGATGGAATCATGGAAGAAGGTGTCTCTTTTGGAGACATAGTTAAATGAAATTCTGTCTGAAGGAGTTCATCTTTGTCTTCAATCTCAGATGAAGGTAGTTTTGGCTGAGTATTGATCACTGAAGATGAATGTTCCACTACGAGTTCTCTCCAACCATCTGGAGTCTTTTGAAAGCTTTTAATTGGTAAAGCGTCGAAAAATTCATGTGCAATGATATAGTTTGCGGTATTGTCATCGTTTATAATGTCCTTCTCAGTATCAAACCACTTGATGTGATTTCCCCACTCTGAAGTAGATTCATCTAAACCTGCACTTGTAGTTTGATATTCGTTTCTATTACACAAAAGTGCCCATTGCTCTTTTCTTAACACCTTCGAAGCCTCGATTAAGTTGATCTCAATATCCACTGTTCTATTAACATTCTTGACAAAAACGTTAAATGTTTTCAAAACATCATGAATCAATGTACCCTTACCAGGGCCAAATTCAATGAATTTTATCGAAGATGGATAATTCTGTTGTTGCCAAGTCGTGAAAAACCATATCCCAATCATTTCACCAAAAACTGATGAAATTTCTGGTGAAGTTATAAAGTCACCCAGGCTGAAATCAAGAGGATTTCTTGTCGTGTAATATCCAAAGTCAGGATGAGTCAAACATTGCCGCATATAAGCAGACAATGTTATAGGACCAGTAGTTTTGATGGTTTGGACCAATAGATCCGTCAAATTTTTAATGTTACTAGCACCTAATGAGTCCCGTTGGGGGAATTGTGGTATTTTGCCTAGATTGTCTCTGACATTAAAGTCACCTTTTATTTCACCCTCTAATTTGTTAATTTGTTCTTTGACTACTTTTGCTGCGTTATCATATTCTTCTCTAGTAAACTTGCCGTAATATAGACCATTTTTATCTATAGGAGGTGATTTCTGATCATTGGTCAGTTTGGTCTCCACATCCTTGTGCTGACCCAATATCCGAAAACTATAATGGAAGGAACGCCTATACGTTAATGCACCAGATGACTTCGTGTGTTGTACGAAATTCCTAAACATTTCCTGAACATATATAGAGATACGGTGCTCAACATAAAATTTTTTCGAACTGAAATAAAACACATAATAAGAGCTACAAATATTAGAACTTAACCAATAATATTTAATTACCAAAAGAAACTACGAGGGAACTATATCCATACACAGATAACTCTAAATCTAAAAGGATTGCAAGAAATAATTATTGGTCATTTTAATGAAAGGAGAACATAGCATGACATTCGGTAGGCGCAATTTTTATCATTTCAGCAGTGAAGAGAACAATAAATGTAAGGCCCAAAAAGAACAACTCGAAAAGCAAACAGATATTTTTTTGGAATTTATAAGATTTTAACTGGGATGGTAGTTGTTGACTCACAGTAATGAAGGCAGACAACGGGAACAAAGCAAAACTGTAAAAGACGTCAAACTTTCGACTAAACTGACGTAGGGAAGTAGACCATGGAGTCCATATTGATACCTTCATTTTTTGGATCAATTTGGTTAACTCTATTTGAATCGACAATCTTATTGTGCTTAATTGAAAAACTGGTCATCGTTTTGAAACCTAACTTAGTATAAAACTTTCTGTTCTTTGGGTTTGAACTTTCTAAATAGGCGAACGAACTGGAATTTTGTTCTTTAAAGGTGTTCAAGGCAAACTCTATTAACAACTTACCTAAACCTTTACCTCTCATAGAAGGCAAAGTAGATATGTCATTCAAGTACCAAATATCCATAGAGCTGTTCTCATTGAAGGACTGCTTTCTAATTAATTGTTTTATCAAAACATCCTTCCTGACCTTGTACAAGAATGGCAACTTGTCTTTCAAGATTTTGGATCTGCAGTGACCTAAAATTGTTCTCACGTTAAACTTAAGGTACGAGGGATGAAAGTTATCTCTAAACGTCAAAGAACCAGGATCAAAATAATCATCGTCCTCTGAATCATCAGAACTTCCAGAACTTGCGGAGTCAACATTAGAGCCATATATCTGGTTCCATAAAGCACAGCCAAGGTAAGGGAACTTGTCCTTCTTAACTCCCAACTCGTCTAAAGATTGCTCTAAATTATTATCCTTAACGATGAAGATGATACCGCCCAATGAGAGACACTCATATGCATCATACTCAAAGTAGGCTTGCATCAAATCTAATTTCTTCTTCTTGTAGGAAGCCTTCGTTGTGTTTTCCTTAGTGATGTTAGCAGTATTCAAAATATAATTCATGAAGGGATCATCTTCGAAAGCAATTACCAAGGTCTTGGCGACTCTTCTGTAGTCCTTCACCAAGGCTCTTTCAATAGATATGTTCAAATGGTTTGGGATTGAGAATGAGGATTCAATCGAAGTCGATATACTCGACTCAGTGTTCCTTCTCTTCTCGACAACATAGGATTTCGCAGGAGCAGCAGCAGCAGCAGCAGCAGCAGAAGTAGTAGCGGTTTCATTCTTGGATGTATGCCCAATTACATCGTGATTGTTGTCGACGATTTTTTTGTTGTAATGGGCGGTACCACCGGCAGCAGTAGCATTAGTGTTATAAGTAGAAGATTGAATCAAAGGGGTGGACGAAGCTTTCAGTCTCAGGAGGTTACCATTAACAATGTCAACATTATCAATAGAACTAGTAAGGCTTAATGATTTAGTACTCTGCAAAGAAATACCCGAACCACTAGTGACCTTAATACCACTATTAGTAAGATTGTCATTATCATTGGAGATAACAAAGTTATCATTTAAATTTAAACTCAAATTAGTCGGCGCCAACAGGGAAAACGAGCGAGGCGTGGAGCCTGTGGAAGCCAACGAGGAGCCCGAAGGCGATGATTTGAATTGACTTGAGTTTAAAGTAACCCCCTGAGACTTAGGCAGTCGTGGTTTACCCTTTTGGTTTGATTCATGGAAATCTTCTGAAATGAGGGCAAACATTGTTATTCATCTGTAAAGAGCGAATACGGGTGGACTGATAGGACAATAAGAAGAAGAAAACGAAGAAGAAAACAGGTTATTAGCAGATAAATGGAGCAGCAGGAATTCCAAGATTTAAATATCTGATACCGGGTGGAGATGCGCTCGAGCATTGCCTAATTGGGCACGAGACGGGATCTGAAACGGGCGGTAAATTCCTTACCGCTGAATATCCTGCACACAGCCCAGACTCGCCCGGTCCCTATTTCCCGATTGGTCAAAGTGGCGGGCGGGGATTATGTAATGGGGGGCGGCTGCGCTTACCTAACCCACCCGGCGCCGCTTACGTAATACACCCCACTGGTGCACCTGATATGGCATGGGGCTGATAAGCACTGTTATCTGCCCACGCAGAGTGTTCTGTGGCCACTTCGATCTAGGCGCATTGTTGGTTGCGGAGGCAGCGCTCGGCTCGTAATTTGACCCTGGCGGGCTCTGGCTCTCGTACCATGAGCCGCACCGGCACACCGGCACACACCGCACGTACGCTACACACTAAACACACTAAACACACTAAACACACTAAACACACAGTAAACACAGTAAACACAGTAAACACACGGCCCCGCAGACCGGCTCTCTACTGTAAACATACTTGCCACAGCTGGCACATGGCTGCGGGCTGGCACCCGGTGGAGTCTAAAACTAAACCTAAAAACGGCCGGAGCAGGCGCCGCGAGCTGCGCACAACACGTAAAACAGCCCGCGTGCCCAGCGCGGCGCTCCCACACCGCTGCCGGACCCCCAGCGCCAGCAATGCTCTCCCCGCCCCACCAGAGCCCCCAGCCCGCCAGTTTCACAGCCAATGTGAGTCGAAGCACAGGAGGAAAAAAGAGCGAATGTCGCGGCTGCAGAGGCGGATGGCACCGCCGCGACACGCGACATTGTGGCCCTCATTCAACAAAAATGCCCGCAACCAGTAAGGCCCAGGCTCCACCACCATACAAACCACACCGTGCTGCACCAGTACACCCCCGACCCGCCCCACTCCACGCCGCAGGCCCCACCCCCTTCTGCCACCTCCCTGCTGTGCCCATAGCGACCAGCCACCCCCGTGCCGCAGCTCCCCTGAACCTCGCAGGTGTGTCTCAGCCAAACCCGGTCGTGTTCAGCCTTACCGGCCGCCACAAGTCGCTTTTTCCCGCAGGTACCGGCCCGGCCCGCATCCCGGGCTAGCCATAGGACTTGTCGGTTCGCCTACATATTTCGCACCGGAAACGCTTCTGAAAATACGCTACGACGGCAAAAAGGCCGATATCTGGTCACTAGGCATAATTCTCTA